>JAZGLO010001389.1:1012500-1221723 GCA_036873155.1 Biomphalaria sudanica
TATGTGTGGTAGCCCAACGTTTTAGAAGACTTAGGAGCATGTTATAGTGAAGGATAAAATAGTAAGACACACCACAAGACAAGAATCTTTTTTTTTTTGTTACTGAAAGGAACAGAATTTGAAATCGAATGTCGGCTAATCTAATTTGTAGGCCATTTGTTAGAACCTCGATATTAACCCATTTTCTGAACGCGGACACCTGGAAGTACTTAACGAACCGATGATGTATGGCGGAGGGGGGGGGCACTGCACTGAAACAACTTTAATGGCTAACACCGTTGTTACATAAGAACGCAATGAGTTACGTGGCTATGTGGTGCTGGACAGAAGAAAAGGAGGAAGAGAGATGACACTGCACTCACTAGACTTGAGTGTCATTGTGGACACAGCGACATGTCTACATGGACACAGCGACATGTCTACAAGAGGCTTAGTTGTAGAAGCTTAAAGGAATAAGACCTACACAAACACACACACAGACAAGTAAAAACACAATTAGCATACTTAAACTTACAAAAAAAAAAAAAAAAAACACAAAACAATGTACAAGTGTATTAAGTTTTCTTGTATCATTACCCTAGCATTAATGAAGTGCAATTTAATTAAAGTCTTTCAAACAGGGCTGAAGCCTATATTAAAATCCATATGTGAGACTCCATCTAAATAGTCTAAATTAAAAAAAAAAAAAGACAAATATTGTATCTAAATAGCAGTAGACATTCAGATTTCTGAGAAGAAAACATGAACTTGTTATTTGACTTTTTGCCTTACTTTGTTTTGAATGCAATAATTTTTTAATTGCAAGAAAACGAATGAAACCAAAACACGTAGGAACCAATTATTTTAGTACACCTGCAATGTACCATGGCCTGACATAAATCTTACTTCCTTTTTTAAGTCTGTATGTTCATGCGTCATTGGTTTCTGCTTCCTGTAATTAATTTTTGTTTTTGCTGGGCCTATTCGTTTAATCTCCCAAACCAAGTATCAAATATTTGAAAAAACAATTTTTTTTTAAATACTGCGACCTTTTGTTATTTTAAACACAGAAATCTCTTTTTAGTTTTCAATTTTTAGCCGCTCCGTCTGTTTTGTCCTTTTGTCTGTCCGTCTATCATGTTGAGATCTCAAAAAACTTGAAAAGATATTGAAAATCCGATTTTATGATATTTCAGAATTATCAAACGTTCAAGCGCTACGCCTAGTGTTTGTTTTCTGAAAGGGTTTTTGTTTTTAAAATGACATACGCAAGCCGATTTTTAATGAAATAGGTACACCATTTTTAGAACTACTACATTAATAGTAAAACAGGGGAGGTATATTTTCTTTTAACCTCACAGACTTCTCCATTACAAATAAAGTTATTCAAAATGTACATTACTAATTGATATATTTAAAGTTCTTCAACTTCTTATGAAATAGAATTGTTAAAACTCTGAATAAAAAAAGATGTCGTTAATGTTCTACAATCTACTGCTAGTGAATCTACTTTGTTTTTTTTTGTTTCTAAAAAGAAACCATGCATTTTACATACTAAAAATAAAAATCATCTTTAAAACAACATTTAGTAATCATGATTAAGTGTTATTAATAACCATACTCTATTGACAACAATAGTACCTCGGGCTCTTTGGACAATTAAACAAATTAAAAGACTTCTTCCAGAGGCCATGAATGATAGCTTCACCAATTACTAACCCTCTTATCCGCAGGGACACCATCATTTAGACTATTTTAGACGATCATTCAGTCACATTCGTTAGGACAGGTTCTCACTAGACCATATCGTCATAATCACTAGTTAATTGAAATTGTGACTATTAACAATGTAATGCTAATATTAAGAACGTCATCTGACCAAACAATACAATCATGTCCGAAACAGTTTCACCCCGCACACGTCTAGCTCGTATAGAAGTGCTGCTCTTGTTGTTGTTGTTGTTCATAGTTGTTACTCCATATCTTCTTCTAATACCCGGTGCAGTAAGTATTGAAAACTACATATTCACCTGCATATTTACCTGCTACATATTCACCTGCATACCTTATAAACAGATGATCCTTCATTTTTTTTGGTTTCCCCTTGTAAGAGACAATCTAGGTATCAATGGGTTATGTAGCTGAAGTAGATCTAGATCTATATGTCAGGCGCAATTTGAAGCGCATTTTTACAAAGCTTATATTAACTCTGTTCGTCTGGTAACAAGTTTGTACACGTTTTTTTTCTCAACACCCAACACCCAATCTCGGATGAAGCTGAAATTTAGCGCAATTTCGTTTACAGGACAACACTAGAAAACAAAATTAAACCAATTAGTTAATTAAATTGTTAATTTATTATTTTGTTTGGTTTCTTGAACAAGGGAAAGAAATTGTACTCGACAGATGTGGTGATATAAGTTGTGGAAGGAGGACAGGTTCTTCTTTTTTGCGTGGTCCTGGGTTCGTCAAACAGGTCCTAAAATGGGAAAATATCCGTCTTTTTTACGAGCCATAGGCAATAGGGATGTACACATTTACAACTGCTTGGATCTTTCCCAGACGGAAGTTTGTTCAGACAGGCAGATGGAGGCAAGCTTCCGTAGGCTTAGAGTTGCAAGAGTCTTAGACTCAACTTGTTGAATACTCCATAGAGTCCATGTTATGGAAGGTAATACTTTCATTATGGAACAAGCCATAAAAATGGATCTGGCACAAAAGAAAGGTAAGAAAAGAAACTATAATGTCCCATTTGATTACGTCATTGTCTTACTTCTAGAGTTTAAGCAGAAATTGCAAAACGCCAGTGCGTCTATTTGTTACGAAGTTCTATGAGCTGCAACGTCATTCTGATACTCAACATGCGCGCTTTGTCCACAGGATACCCAGTTGTTTAAAGGTAAAGATTAGATATAACAATGAGGACGATTTTAAAGACGATTTTTTTCGTTTGCAGCCACATAAAACAACAAACAACAGCATGTAATGTAGGTTTATAAGAGAAAGTTGGAAAAGTAGAAAATCTCTTTGAGAAATAGTAGTGGTGTCTGCTTAGTTGGTGGTCCAAGTTTGCTAGTATGTTGGTCTAGTTTTCAACGCTTGGTGCAGAATATCCAAATTCATTGGAACTCACTGCATGATTCATCAACGAATGTTAGTAGGAAGACACTGCTACAAGATGTACAAGAAGCAATGAAAAACGATAATGCAAGGATCAAATACAACACGCTTTGATTTGTCTGAAAAAGAAATACGATAATTGCAAATGAATCCTCAAATCGGCGAACTAAATCGGACGAAAATAATATTTACATGGTAACAATCTTATTTCCTCTATGAGAAAAATGACAATGTCCTTGACAAACGGATGTAATCAACACTTCTGTCAAAAAACTTTTGCGCATGCGTGCTGACGAAATTTTATCCTACTTTACAAATCATATCCTGATTTGTTTTGTGTTCCGCCTTTTTAGTCCATTTTCCAAAACTATATTTTGAGGTTGCACAGACATCTTTCTCACAGCCTTTAATTCAATTACACTTCATACATTTAAAAAAAATATATTATAAAGTAGAATGTGAGGTGTGTGTGTGTGTGTGTGTGTGTATGTGTGTATGTGTGTGTGTGTGTGTGTGTATGTGTGTATGTATGTATGTATGTATGTATGTATGTGTGTATGTGTGTATGTGTGTGTGTGTGTGTGTGTGTGTGTGTCTGTCTGTCTGTATGTCTGTATGTATGTATGTATGTATGTATGTATGTATGTATGTATGTCTGTATGTCTGTATGTCTGTATGTATGTATGTATGTATGTATGTATGTATGTATGTATGTCTGTATGTCTGTATGTATGTATGTATGTATGTATGTATGTATGTATGTATGTATGTATGTATGTATGTATGTATGTCTGTATGTCTGTATGTCTGTATGTATGTCTGTATGTATGTATGTATGTATGTATGTATGTATGTATGTATGTATGTATGTATGTATGTATGTATGTATGTATAGACATCAAAACCGCTTGACCAATCTTGATAAAACTAGGCAGGAATGTTCCTTGGGTACTAACTTAGACCGTAGTGTATGTATTGTAGCCCTAAAACAAACTTAAGACCCTCAAAAAAAAAAAAAAAGTTGTCCGACTCTATTACAGCTAAAGTATTTTATGGATCTAGGCCATGTCTACAATGTTGACATGAGAAAAGATCGAAAGGATTTAAACCTAGATCTAATTTTAAGAAATACACTTTGCGCACATAGTTTTTTACTTTGACACATGAAAATACAAAAGAAGATCCATTGATTTCATTATGTAATAAAATTAACCTTCAATTTTGTGTTTCAAAAGAATTTTTTACATAAATTAGTTCCTGATATCTGTGACTACAGATTTCCTGGCAAACATTCTTTCATTAGACATTACCAATTGGTTACACATTAACACATCTCTCTACTGAGTCTATTCCTAGGTCTAGAACTCTTATTGAACTCTAAGATGATAAAACTTCTTTTCGCGAAGATAGTTTTGTTCTTTAACACATAAACATACTAATTATTGTCCATTCATTTGATATTTTAACATTCAATTTAACATTCAAATTTGTTTTTCTAAAGAATTTTTAATACATTCGTTCGCTGTTCGCTAAAGTTGCGTAGCCGTGTTGAGATAGGCCTATATTCATTCATGAAAAAAAGTCACGCATGCGCAACACAGAATGAACTCTATAAAAGCCAATTTTTAACTCTAGATTAGTGTAGATTTAGATCTATGTCTACCTCAAGATCTACTTCATACTTTAACACATGAACATACAAAATTAAGTCTATTCATCTCAAAGTTTAATCAAATATATGTAGGCCTACAAGCAAATGTTTTAATTTTAAAAAATAGATTTAAGCCCATTAGCTATTTTTATTTGATAGCTTCATTCACACTATTTTTACATTGACACATTCGCTTTACTTATTACATTATTATTTCGTTTAATTGTTTACAAAACACTCTCAGTGACTATATCGACAGTAATGCGCAAATAAAGACCCGCGGGTCGCGGGTAACATATGTCTAGTATTCAAATAAAATCTAGTGTTTTAAATTTTACAAAGTCAAATATTTTTTTTAATTTAAACTATTTTTGGTGCTCATTGTAAGGCTTGGTCCTCCTTTGTAAGGCTTTGTCCTCCTTTGTAAGACTTTGTCCTCCTTTGTAAGACTTTGTCCTCCTTTGTAAGGCTTGGTCCTCCTTTGTAAGGCTTGGTCCTCCTTTGTAAGGCTTTGTCCTCCTTTGTAAGGCTTTGTCCTCCTTTGTAAGGCTTTGTCCTCCTTTGTAAGGCTTTGTCCTCCTTTGTAAGGCTTTGTCCTCGTTTGTAAGGCTTAGTCCTCATTTGTAAGGCTTTGTCCTCCTTTGTAAGGCTTTGTCCTCCTTTGTAAGGCTTTGTCCTCCTTTGTAAGATTTAGTCCTACTTTGTAAGGCTTTGTCCTCCTTTGTAAGGCTTTGTCCTCCTTTGTAAGGCTTTGTCCTCCTTTGTAAGGCTTTGTCCTCATTTGTAAGGCTTGGTCCTCCTTTGTAAGGCTTAGTCCTCATTTGTAAGGCTTGGTCCTCCTTTGTAAGGCTTGGTCCTCCTTTGTAAGGCTTTGTCCTCCTTTGTAAGGCTTGGTCCTCCTTTGTAAGGCTTGGTCCTCCTTTGTAAGGCTTAGTCCTCATTTGTAAGGCTTGGTCCTCATTTGTAAGGCTTGGTTCTCATTTTTAAGGCTTGGTCCTCCCTTGTAAGGCTTAGTCCTCCTTTGTAAGGCTTAGTCCTCCTTTGTAAGGCTTAGTCCTCCTTTGTAAGGCTTTTTCCTCATTTGTAAGGCTTAGTCCTCCTTTGTAAGGCTTAGTCCTCCTTTGTAAGGCTTGGTCCTCATTTGTAAGGCTTGGTCCTCCTTTGTAAGGCTTGGTCCTCCTTTGTAAGGCTTGGTCCTCATTTGTAAGGCTTGGTCCTCATTTGTAAGGCTTGGTCCTCATTTGTAAGGCTTGGTCCTCCTTTGTAAGGCTTTGTCCTCCTTTGTAAGACTTGGTTTTCTTAAGTGATCTATTTGTCGTCCTTTCCGTCTTCCTGGTAGCCCTAAATCTAGATCTAAGTCTTTACCCATGTTAAATCTTCACAGTTATTTCCCCTTGTGCGTGACACCTGGTGAACATTAACCACCATGCGCTAAGTACATGTGTGAATAAAAAATGTGAGAACGAGAAACAGGAATTGTCCACGCGGAGACAAGAGAACGAAACGAAATATAAACAACTAGACGACGTCTTGCCAACTTAAAGCACAGAATTTCAATGAGACAGGATAATCGCAGGCGCTTTGTTATATGTTTCCGGCCTCACATTTCCCACATGCTTCAGCCATATTCCTTTGATACCGACATGGCGTTTACGCCACATTAAAATACCGTAAAAATATAATATACCTTGAAGGCAATCTTTAATTTATAACTCTTAGGTAATAATAATGATAATTTTATAAGAAGTTTTTATTAGTGGCGGATAAACTATAAATAGCTAGATTTTTGGTTCATTTTGTGTATAAACATGAAAATAAAGAAAATATATCTTCTTCGTTCTCTTCGTCGTCCTTCTCAAGACATTGTTGATAAGCCTTCAGGTGTTTTTTTTTTTAATTTTAGTTGGCAACTATGTAGCGTCCTTGACATTGCTTAGTTTGTTGCGACAATCTCAAATAATTAAGATAAGAATTTAAAACTAGAGTTACATGTGAAAGGCGTCATAGACAAATAATATATTGTGACAAATAATAATGTGTAAACTAGATCACAGGGATACCTTCTGCGGACCAAATTAATTTTTTACAGGCCGCATGACTGAATTAAAAAGAAAACAAAAACAAAATAGAGGGACACCAACTAGGGCCGGATTTAAGTATGTGGAGGCCCCGGACAGAATTTTGTGGAGGCCCCTACATTTTTTTTCGAAAACTTCAATAAAGATCCACCTATGAATACGTATCTCTAAAAGCATGCTATATTTTTTGTGGGGAAATTAAATTTAATCTAACTTTCCTTTTAAAAAAATGTATAAGCATTTTTTTAGTTTTAAACAGTTTGTGGATGGTAAGGCCCTTGTAGATACATTGTCGTAAAGTCGGAGCTATATTTATTTATTCTGTGTATGCTACAAGCGTACACTTCTTAATCACGACATTTTTTGTCAGCCGTAAAAATATAGAAAAAATGTTTTAAAAAATCTGGCCCTGACACCACCTTTAACATAAACACTTTGTATCCAAGTATTTAATAATTAGCGAGACGCTCTAAGTGGCTTTCCCGAAATATCGACTGTGACGTAGATACTACACGCAGGAGTATAACAATAACCTAAATACAAACAACAAAATGATATATATGCATAAAATATATATGCATATATATAGTAAATAACAAAAGTGTACACTGTCCCATAAGGCCCCAGGCAAACTCAGTTCCGACTCTGTTTATTTAAGTTTTCTTTATGTCTTCTGCACCTGTCTTTTCAAAGGGCCCTTCTATAGGCCTCGAATGTGCGTCTTGCGGCCTTTGTGAGAGCTCTCCAACTGTTTCTTTCAGAGGCCATTTCTTGCCAATCCTCCAGGTCTCAGAGCCAATACAAAAGTGTGGTGAGAACTACTGCTCTTTTAACATTGAGTTGGAGAGCTCTCACAAAGGCTGCGATACAAACATTTGAGACTCAAAGAAAAGCCACTATGAAAGACAGGAGGAGAAGACGGAAAGAAAACTTAAATAGACCGCCATGGGAAAAGGCTTTGTTTGCACGATATGCGGGAAAATATGCAGGTCGCGACTGGGTCTGCATAGTCATGTGCAGGGGCGGACTGGATGTCAAAATCGGCCTAGGCATTTCTACACAGTACAGCCCATAAATTATATATCATATGATGGGCCTTCAAACATAGGCCTATCTGTTCTCAAAATCATTGTTTATAAGAAATATACGCCATATGTTGCCTACTAATAGCACTATCTACGGATGTAGGCTATTACATTATTTTTGAAAATGTGTTAGATTAAATTAAGTATTACACTGTAGTCTGTAAAAGATATATGAGAATATTATAAAACCATTAACAATTTATTGCGTGCCATAGTGGCATTCATGAGGCCCTTTTGAGTACCGGCCCAAAAAGACAGTCCGCCCTGACTGTACACATCCTTTATCTTCAGAATGGAAGACATTGCCATCCTTATATTTCTCCCTTGCTTTATTGAGTGCCATCATTGTGTCCCTCTTCCTTACCTTAGTTTGGTCTCATGGCCCATGGGTCACTGTTGGAGCCCCACATCAGGGCTACGTAATTAATTATCATCTACTGAAAAGTGAAAAAAAAAACAAAAAAAACAACGTAGGTGAAAAACAGCTAGTGTCACAGTTGCTCGTGCATGTTTTGGTTTTAGCGACACTCTATCTCATTTTTCAAGGCCATTTTTTCTTTCAACACTACACAACCCTGTTGTCATTGACTTATGGCGTGGACAACCCTTAAACGGTCGACGTGGATAGACTCCACCAGTCTGTCTATTCACACATTAAGATTTGACTCAGAGATCACATAACAAAGAGATCTTTTTACAATACCAAGATCTAAACATTGCCCCTAACCCAGCAGAAGAGTTAGCATTTAGATTGCTTAGAGAAAAAAATCAATCGTACTTACGCATTTAGACAATGGCTTTGTGAAAGTAGGTCAAACACATGACAGAACATCAAACAAATCTAATTGTATCAATCCGCCTACACTACAGCTGATTTAACTCATAGCTTAGCTGAAACTATGTCTGCTTCGGTTTTTGAAAAAAAATACTTAGAATTCGGATATTTTAATACCCAAATATAGAAAGAAGATCTAAATCAGTGGCGTACCGAGGGGATGACAGCCACCGCAGACGGGGTGCGAAAAGGGTATCAATACAATACATAAATATCTAAGTTCTACGAAAATTCATTTGAACCCATTGAAGAGGGACAGGGGCGTTTGTCTGACTAGGCACATTTCTAAACATAAAGGAGCTGGTCGAAATAATTCACTTTGATGAAGGGAGACAAGATGTAGAGCCAACATCGATTTCGAAAAGACTATCGCGTTCTATAAGGGACGTCAGCATTCGGGAATTTCCAAATGTAAGGCATTATTGATATTAAGTATTGATGCATGAGTTTAATATATAGATGGAATTTTTAAATAAAAAAAAATAACATGGCGTAGACGGCCGTAGCGTGATGTACCCGATAATTGAGTGGTTGATTAAATGTAAAATTGCTTAAATTTATTAAAATGATTATCTAAGCTTTGCTTATACTTTTACTCAAATGTATTACAGATTGCATCTAGATTCCAGATCAAGAAGTATATCAAGATCAAGACTAGATCTTAAAGAGTTCTACTTGTAATGAAGGTAGGCTACCATTAAATTATTGTTATCGCATGTTATTCCCGCTAGCCGAGTTGGCAACATCATTCGTTCCAGCAGCTGTCAGTGATAAATCACTGGTTCGATACTCAGTTTAAATATAACAGTTTTTTAATTTACTTTAAAAAAAATATATTTTATTATAAATTCAGTTGTTTAATGGAGGATGGAGGTAGTTTCATTCAATAACAAAAATTGATTGTTTTTCTTGTTATTGTTTCTGAATTGTTTGTTACGGTAAGCCACTTTTCTCAATCATGGTTAATAAGAGGCGTAGCTAGGGTGGGGGAGAATTTGAAAATCACCCGGGGCTCCCACTTGAGGTGGCCCCCAAATGAGTGTTTTTTACATTAAATATTAAAGATCACGCGAAATGCAGGGGCCCCCAAAGAGGTCTAGACCGGGCCTCAAAATGATGGCAAATTCCTAGCTACGCCACTGTTGTTAATTCAACTTTGCAAGTTTGTAAAAACAATACCTAGATCAGAAAAGAAACTTGTAGTAAGAAACACTGCCTGTATACAACAAGCGCTTAATGGTTGGTGCGGTAAAGAGAATATTAATGACAGCTTTCATCTTTGAATACAACAGGAACTATACAAAAGACAAAGAAAAATGTTTCTTTTAAAACAAAACTCATTATGCATTGTGTTTGAAAGTTTACAATGTATTGTATAAGAGACGTTACTTTGTTGACATGACAGAGGTGTCTTTCCAGCTCAGGGTGTGTGGGTTAACTTAACCTCACGACAGCGCCAATCTGAATTTCCCTAATTGTGTCACTGTGAGGAATTATTAGTTATTGCGATAGGATCAACATATAAAGCTCACAATAGTTTCTTACATGCGTTTCTGTGTGTAAAACAAAGGCGGATCCACAAGTTTTGATACGTGTGTGTATGTGTATATTTAAATTCGCACATTGGCAAGTGCCATTCTTTTAACTCTCCGCGCCTCCGCCAGGCCCCGACGCGAAAAAGCGGCCCTTAAATTAGCAGTACGTGGGGCCTTGGGCAACGTTCATGCCCAGTACCGAAGCCAAGTATTTTGTCCTGTAATGGGGGGTGTGCAAGTCCATCTCTTTACTTGCACCATAAGGGTCTCATGACCTGTACAAGTCTCGTCCCCTTTTTGGGCCAAAGTTAATCCACTGAAAGGGTTTCATTTGGTTAGTTTGAGTTGGCCCAGCTGGGGCTCCATGGAGCCCGAAGACTTTGCTATCAGGGTTAACAGTACGTGGGGTCCTAGACAAGTATCATATGCTAAAGACTAACCTTAACTCTAGCCTAATATATCGTGCTAATAGCTTTCATGTTATATCCGCAAATGCTTCAACGATATTGAGCAACAAGTCCTTGTTTAGAATAAATATTTGCGAATGAATCCTCAAACTGTATCTATCTGTTTCTATTTATAACTTTTTGAACATACATTAGAATGTGTGGTTTAGGATCCGCGAGGAAGGGGCATCTACACTAGAGATCGGTTCAAACATCAATAAGTCAATTACTTACCGTACTAGAGATTATTCACTAATTAATCACATTAGTCGTGTAAGTTCTACACAAAAGTAAGTCAACTTCCTACCCGCCCACATAGAAACACACATAAAACACAAAACCAACACTTATCATCTGTTCACAGTTTTGCGCGAAATAAAAAAACAACTTGATTAACAACAACTTTGACAAAAGTCTGTCTCTTGCATACATAAACCAAGGTTATTGGCTTTAAAAAAAATATTTTATTGTTATCTCTCTCCATCTCTTTCTTGATCGTCATACAAACATAAATATGATATTATATATGTACTCGATAAACAGTTTCACAAACCCTCAACGTTAAAGTATTTAATAAGCTTCTTTGTGTACAACTCTTTCATTGTCACATCTTACAGCGCTCCTGGCGAATGCTGAATGATCATTTCATAGGAGAGAAATATACCAGCACCTGTTTGGTATGGTACGTACAAGTGGCAGGATTGTGTGTTGTCATGTTAAATTAGTGGCACCAAAAGCTGATTAACTGAAATGACCTCTATAATATATTCTTCTGTCTTGGGAAACAAAGGCGGCGTCAAGATGAGTCACTAGTAACTTTGTTGTGTCCCCTGTTGTTTTAGCCGCTTGTTAGCAGCACCACAGTTTCCTCTCAGGTGCGCATTCTTGGGCCTTATAGAAAGCGGATATGGGTGGCCCACGGGTCATAGTCCCTCTCTTGACCTAGCTGATGAGATCCAAAGGAATGCTTCGCGTTCCTTTTGGAACCAACTCAGTTGCAGAAGCTGCCGGAGGGAATGTCATAGTTGATACTCCCAGCGCCTAAAGGGCTTTACTTCTGATTTTTCCTCGAAATCGTCTCCAGAAGCCTAAGTACCGCAAGGCGGCGGGGGTTCGAAGTCAGAGTAACCCTCTCCTAGATGAATTGCCTTACTAGGCTGACGAGCTCCATCTGCCTGAAGCTCCCGGTTTTATAGCACCTGGTATGCGCCTTCAGCCCTTTACTTGTTAGTAAGAGCTAAGTCAATGGACTTAATACGAGATGGCCAGATGCTGGACTTAGTTGTCAAAGGCTATTAGAGTCGCATGCCATTTGGAGTATTTTATAGACAAAGGAAGCTTATCCCCATTGCCTCCCCCTCGTCTTGGCTGCCTTTGAAACCATGGATTAGAATAGAATTTAGCTAAATAACAAAAGTACCCAACTTAACTGTGCCATCTTGCTGGCCGAAAAGTTCCCATGCCTTGCAATATACATGCTAACTGCATTGATCAGATTTCTGACTGATTACAGAATGCTAATCATCCATAGCTTAGAAATACTAAGAAAATTAAATAATTTTTTTACTAGGAGCTGCATTCTTTGTTCTAAACGCTTGACTAGGTCAATTTATTTCTAAAACTATTCGTTGGATTATTTCATTCAATACATTTCCGAGAATAAGAATTATTGGCTAGATATCACTATCCACCTAACTAATAATACAAAATTATTCTAGTTAGTATATAGTTTTAAAATTTTGAAGACGATTTGTCGTTCTAAAAATTCAGGTAAGCTTTTAAAATAATACTAATATTATTATACCGTATGAAGCAATATGGGAAACCGAATGACCAACTTTGAACAAAGGAATTAAAGTCAAATTCAAATGACTAGTCAAGACCAGCTCGGCGTTAAATTGTTAGAACAAGTCAAATCATCACTTTCAATCCTTGAGATCTACAATCGTATAGGCCTATATCAAACTGGTTTTTTTTACAAAGCTTATTAAAACCAAGCCCCCCTGACTGTGTGTCTGGTAAAAATGTTTGTACACGTTATTTCTCCCACACCCAATCTCGGATCAAGTTGAAACAATGATCTAATGCAGGGGTGGGCAACCTTTTTGGATCGAGGGCCGCATTTCTTTAAATTTGGGAATAGCGGGCCGCATATGTATATACAACTTAGAAAGATACTCTAGCTAACTTTTAATTCATAGTTACACTGAATTATTGTCACGTTTTTTTTTATTCCACACTCCACGTTAAGGAATTACAATGCATAATGTGGAACTAGCCTACTAGTTGTTACCCTTGTGACTGCTGTAAAGTTACAGTCAGTCAACATCGACCAGTGATTGTACTTGTTTAGTTTCCCCCCCCCCCCCCAAAATATAATGCTTGTTCACTGGATGAGACAATATATGTTCCGGAAGTTAAATGTCGGGACGAGCGAAATTTGCCCTTGTGGAGCATCACCACAGAATGCTGACCATGTCCTTCAATGGTGCGTACTTAATCAGAGACCTGAACAGGACTCTGGCCCCAAAGCCCTCCTATAGAACCAAAACTATTTGGAGAACTGCCTGATCTCGAAGCCATTGCGCGGTTCATCTTAGATATAGAATTACTGATCTGAACCCTCCAACATATAAAATGAGAACAAAGAAGAAGAAGAACAGATGTATGTGTACACAAATAGTGTGAACAGCAGCACATTTTTAAGTGTGGAAATACAGCTTCTGGCACCCATAAGACTCCTGTGGAAGTACTGACTGGAAATTCTCTTTGCTCGGAGTTATGTCCTCTGGAGCTAAATCAGCTTCTGCGCCTAATTGTGAGCTAATGGTATTGAAGACCGGTTCTTGACGTCTTAAAATTTGCTTTTATAAATTGCAAAATTAAGGAATCTAAATATGTGTTGTACTTTTAATCATTTCACTAGAAATAATTTCACCTTTCAGAAAAGGAAAATGACATAACCTGTTTTCTTTTGCTTGCTTGTAGAAATGTGAAGACCTTGTTTGAAAAGATTTAACATCCTTTACCTTTCATTATTCATATGCAAAAAACTCATTGCATTGGCAATTATGAAACAGGAAATCTGTCTTCCACTCTTCATTAGAAATATTGGTAACAAAGTCACAGTCAATGTCCTTCAAGTAACAGAACAATTTCTTCCTTCAGATTTTATATTTATCTCGTTTACCTTGCCCATGCTATGATAGAGGATATATTGGATAAGTTTGTTCATAATCGTAACTACCAGTAGTTAGTACACTCTAGCTCTAATAATTTTCATTGTTCTCTATATAACACTTAAGAAGTTGAAATTGTATGCAGCTTTGTGCAAACTTTCCTGTTTAAAGTTTATGGTTGGGATATTAAAAACCCCCCACCATTTTGCTCATTCTGAGATTGACCTCCATCAGTTGTCACCTTTGCCATCTTGTTCCAAACCTACCCAACATTCAACACAGTTCTCATAGCATTGAATAAATACTGATCAGAGATTGTGTCTTGAATTGAGTGTATTGATGTATAGCCAATAAGCATAGTCTTCGTTTGATTGCAACTTTTTTTAATGACTGTTGCAATAATTTATATTTATATTATTTTTAATATATTTGCATTTTTACAAGTATATACTGTGGGCACACCTGACTTCTGTAGGTGTCGGCGGGCCGCATAAAACAGTCCGTCGGGCCGCATGTGGCCCGCGGGCCGTAATTTGCCCACCCCTGATTTAATGGCATAGACAAGACTTTAATCAATGAATACATTTAGTCAATTAATTACTGGTAATTAATTATTTTGTTTGATACAGTAAGGGAAATCAACCATTCAGTATTCACAGATACGACCAATATGTAGGGTTTCGTCCTCTTAGATAATTGAACAGATTATTCCCCCAAGCCCATTCTCGGATCAAGTTGAAACTTTAAACCAGTAGTTCCCAAACTTTTTGTCTCGTATACCCCTTGCCTTGTTTTGTGGGTTTTGATAGACCCCCTGCCTAACTTGTATTTCTTTTTTTTTTTGCTCATTCATCAACTACTTTAAAAAAAACAACAACTAATTTCTAGCTGAGTAGTGAATGGAAGAGTGAACAAGTAATTTAAAACTTCATTTCAAGTTAGAGAGATCTTTTTTATTCAAATTCAAATTTAAACCAATTAAAATAACAATTAATATGTATAACTGGAACCACCAAACACACTGGGCATTTTTTTTTCATCCTTTGCTACGGATACTATGTTACATGAAGTAGTCCCTCAAACATAAGAGATCTTGTAAGACGATCATAAGCTACCATCTTCTCTATATGATGTTGAAGACCTCTATATGATGTTGAAAACCTCTATATGATGTTGAAGACCTCTATATGATGTTGACAGATTTTGTGGGTCTATTCTAAACTTTATTTCTAAGTGATCGAAAGTTTTTCAAACCTTCATCTTTTTATCTCAGGGTGGCATCGTCTCAAATCATCCTCCAGCGTCATTGGTTTCATATTGTCATAAACTAGGCTCTTAAACCAGAGCTCGTTCGACAAGGAAGAAATGAAGCCCAACTTAAGATAATCAACGCTGTACAATCTACATTTCTTTTTGTTAAACATTAGTTACATGTAGACAAAATGAAGCTATTTAAATAAGTATTGAAATTAAATACGATAATTTTTCCTTTCAATAGCAGGATAAATATTTATAGTTAACGCACAAATCATATATTAGTTTATGAAATGAGTACATTAATGGGATGTCAAAATTAAAGTCACGACCTGCTTAAATGAAATCTATTATCGTAGACCCCCGTGGACATCTCATAGACCCCCAATTTATTATTTTCTTTTCGTAGACCCCTTGGATGTCTTCGTAGACCCCTGGGGGTCTATATAGACCACTTTGGGAATCACTGCTTTAAACATTCATTTATTGGACCTATCAAAAAACATGAATCAATTAACATAATGAACAATTAATCAATTATTATTTTGTTTGATATCAATAAGAAAAAAAAAAAAGAAACTAACTTAAATTCTATATTATTGAGACATGTATTTGTTATTGTAGCGTTTTTTTTTTAAAGGATTTAAAGTTGTTGTTTTTTTGGTTTAATATTAGCTTTGCTTTGATGACTATTTTGCATTGTATGACACATTTTATCTATTGCTTTTCAACGAGTCAATATTTATGTTCTTCTTCTTTTGTTTTTGTTTTATTTTCCTCTTGATATCGAGTCGTTGTGACAACACACTCACACACACACAGCTTAGAAGTGAGTGGGAGTGGGGGGGGGGGGGGAACGAGACTGGCGGTCGAAGCAAAACTGTGTTTTCTCAATGTTGCATCAGCATGGCTTCCCAGTCATCATCGCGATCACTTGTGTCTAGATCACGGTGACATGTACATCGAAATTATGTGGGTTAATTTTTCAACACTAAAGCAGAAGAAAATGATTCAAGAATTTCGATCGTAACTACAGCAGATAGATCGAGTAGAATCGTATTGCTCGGTGACCTACTGACCTACATCACAACAAAGTGTGTTGTCTTTGTTTATACACATCTTGGCAAGTGCAGCATATTCGACTAAGGTTAGACACTTTTTTTAAACACTGTATTTACAAATAAAATCGTTGTATTCTTAAATCTAATACTTTAAATGCTTTACCAGTTCTTATGGTGATACTACTCGTTTAGATTTATAAGAGTAACAAGGATCCTCTTGTAAGCAAGAAATGTTCGACACATTACTTTGTAACACGTGGACTGTGTTGGCGTGTGTGCTGTTTTCAGCTCATTGAGTGGTTGATCCCAGACACGTTTCAACTTAGCAGAAGTTCAATGTAGATCTGAAGATGCAGGTCTAGTTCCAGAAATTAAATGTAGACCTATGAGATGATGTACCTAGGTCTGTTGTAGACCTAGATCTATGAGATGATGTACCTAGGTCTGTTGTAGACCTAGATCTATGAGATGATGTACCTAGGTCTGTTGTAGACCTAGATCTATGAGATGATGTACCTAGGTCTGTTGTAGACCTAGATCTATGAGATGATGTACCTAGGTCTGTTGTAGACCTAGATCTATCAGATGATGTATACTAGAATCTAGGTCTAGTTTTCCCTTTAAGATCATTGAGAAATTTCATTTCCATTCGATTCTTTTAATAACCGCAAACCTTTGAACCATTTTTGCACTACGATTCAAGAATATTTCTTAATAATTATTTCTGCTAGATCTATATAGTCTATTTCTTGATCATAGACATAAATGTATTTTATGTCTATGATCTTGATATTTTTTTTACGCTGACATTTGTTTTTGGTGAAGAAAATAAAACTATATATAGATCTATTATTCTATAGACTATTGGATCTGTTTTGAATAATGTTTCAATACAATCCTATAATAATTGTAATACTTTAAAACGAAGTCACTGAGAAGTGAGACGCACTGTGTAAATCTGTTGATCAACCATCATATATTTAAATCTATGCCTGAGGCTTAATGTTATCCTGGTGTTGCTTGCGTGATCGGAATACAATCAATAACAAACATAAAAACTTAAATGAGGACAAATGCATTTTATTTTTTGGTAATATAAGCAAAAGTAGAAACACGAACTAAAAGACTTAGAGGAACCAGTTCTGCGTGTAACAGAAATACTGACGAACTTATTTCATGGCTCATTAACCGTGTGCAGTAAAGATAAAAACACTCAGCCATCCACCCCTGAACATTTGCATAGCACTACTAGTCTACTACTAATCCTTTGAATATAATTTAACCTTTTAAAATATTGTAAGTCAGTTTACAAGGGAGATAGAAGTGGAAAGTCAACAAGTTTGATACTAGGCCTGGAATGACATTAAAGTACATAACCTCGGACCATATGTGGCATGTGTTCTTCAAAAAAAACATAAACATGGTATCAAAAGTGATAATTGCTGTTTTTATCTCTCCTCCCCACCCCTGCTTATCACATGGCGGCACCTAGGGTCTCTCAACATGAGGGTATCTTTCCAGGGAGCAGTGGCGCCAGGGGCCCACATCCAATACTACTCCAAATGGGCTCTTGTAAGGAAAAACAAATGTTTTGACTGTAAGAAATTAAATGTTTGATATTCTTACATAATTATACTGGCAAAATAAATCGACATAAATCTAATCACTGTAATACGACACATCCTTAAAGTTAGGTAACTCCTAAACCTTGTTAGTACAGCATTTTAATAAAATTATAATGTGTTAGATTAGATTTTAATAATAATAGTTGTAATAATAATAATAATAAATATCTAAAGATCGTGAAATTACTATGTTAGAATTTTTTCAATTAATTTCTATATTCAGTTGATGCACTAGTTTACAATATTATTAATGTCCTTACTGCCTTTGGTTTTCTATGTACAAATCTTTACTTCTATAGTTCTCATTGACAGATGACTCTTGACTTGAACTAAGTATTATATAAGTTTCTAATGAGTAGATTAACAACGATCTTAAAGTTGCCCCAAAAACGTTTGGTCTCCTGTGAAGTTAATCATTAGCTGACGTAAAACATTCAGTCAAGACTTTATGTTGTTGCCCCCTGAGATCTTTAGGGCAATTTCTACAGGCTCTTATACTTGTGACAAACAATACACACTCTTCAAACACAATACACAATTGACTTCAGTAAGATTGACATATTATGGCGATAGCTAAACAATAAATGTTAGCTTCATGATATTTACTGTGTACAGAACATCAGAAGTGCTGATAAACTATGTCTTTCCAAATATTTCTGGACCATCACATTTCTAATCTCTTACGCTTGCACAAGTTGATTCTTATTTACTTTATAGTTGGCAACAGAAAATTTTAATCAGAGCGCCAATGACATTTTGTCTATTTATTGAAACAAGTCTCCCTATCTTCCTTTTTTTTTGTTCTAAGTTATTTCTTAAGGTTTCTCATATCCACTCAGCATTTCTCATACCGCTTCTTCTTCTTTTTTTTTTCAATATGCCACTGAGTTATATTGCCTAAATAATGTAATCCCGATTCTTAGAAATCGAAAAATTAAGCAAGAGTAGATTACGACGTTTAAGCATTTGTCGTAACATTCCCACTACTATCACGACATAAAATATAAACGTGATTTGTTCCTAATTTAAATTTTAAGAAAGGTGTAAATAGTGGTAAAGGGCAAACATTATAAAACACAAAAATCATTCAGTGTGGCTCAAAGACAAGTAGGACGAATAAAAAAAAAGTATGCAAAAGAAAAAGCGAAAAAATGTGAGAGCTGTTGATGGTGTCCAGGACACTCTCTTGAAATGTGAGCCCTGTTGATGGTGTCTAGGACACTCTCTTGAAATGTGAGCCCTGTTGATGTGTCCAGGACACTCTCTTGAAATGTGAGCCCTGTTGATGTGTCCAGGACACTCTCTTGAAATGTGAGCCCTGTTGATGGTGTCCAGGACACTCTCTTGAAATGTGAGCCCTGTTGATGGTGTTCAGGACACTCTCTTGAAATGTGAGACCTGTTGATGTGTCCAGGACACTCTCTTGAAATGTGAGACCTGTTGGTGTGTCCAGGACACTCTCTTGAAATGTGAGACCTGTTGATGGTGTCCAGGACACTCTCTTGAAATGTGAGCCCTGTTGATGTGTCCAGGACACTCTCTTGAAATGTGAGACCTGTTGATGGTGTCCAGGACACTCTCTTGAAATGTGAGCCCTGTTGATGGTGTCCAGGACACTCTCTTGAAATGTGAGCCCTGTTGATGGTGTCCAGGACACTCTCTTGAAATGTGAGCCCTGTTGATGTGTCCAGGACACTCTCTTGAAATGTGAGCCCTGTTGATGGTGTCCAGGACACTCTCTTGAAATGTGAGCCCTGTTGATGGTGTCCAGGACACTCTCTTGAAATGTGAGACCTGTTGATGGTGTCCAGGACACTCTTTTGAAATGTGAGACCTGTTGATGTGTCCAGGACACTCTCTTGAAATGTGAGCCCTGTTGATGTGTCTAGAACACTCTCTTGAAATGTGAGCCCTGTTGATGTGTCCAGGACACTCTCTTGAAATGTGAGCCCTGTTGATGGTGTCCAGGACACTCTCTTGAAATGTGAGACCTGTTGATGGTGTCCAGGACACTCTCTTGAAATGTGAGACCTGTCGATGTGTTTAGGACACTCTCTTGAAATGTGAGACCTGTTGATGGTGTCCAGGACACTCTCTTGAAATGTGAGCCCTGTTGATGTGTCCAGGACACTCTCTTGAAATGTGAGACCTGTTGATGGTGTCAAGGACACTCTCTTGAAATGTGAGACCTGTTGATGGTGTCCAGGACACTCTCTTGAAATGTGAGCCCTGTTGATGGTGTCTAGGACACTCTCTTGAAATGTGAGCCCTGTTGATGGTGTCCAGGACACTCTCTTGAAATGTGAGCCCTGTTGATGTGTCCAGGACACTCTCTTGAAATGTGAGACCTGTTGATGGTGTCCAGGACACGCTCTTGAAATGTGAGCCCTGTTGATGTGTCCAGGACACTCTCTTGAAATGTGAGCCCTGTTGATGTGTCCAGGACACTCTCTTGAAATGTGAGACCTGTTGATGGTGTCCAGGACACTCTTGAAATGTGAGCCCTGTTGATGTGTCCAGGACACTCTCTTGAAATGTGAGACCTGTTGATGGTGTCCAGGACACTCTCTTGAAATATGAGACCTGTTGATGTGTCGAGGACACTCTCTTGAAATGTGAGACCTGTTGATGTGTCGAGGACACTCTCTTGAAATGTGAGCCCTGTTGATGGTGTACTGGACACTCTCTTGAAATGTGAGACCTTTTAATGTGTCTAGGACACTCTCTTGACATTTGGACCATCATTGATATATTATTTTGCCACGTTAAAAATGTATGTCATTGTTTTTTTTTTAAATGTAACATGGCTGACAATTTAAACCGACTCTTGTCCACCATCAGCACAATATGACTTGGAGAGTAAACATGTACACTTTTAGCATCAAACACAGCGAGGTGTGCTGAAATGTATTTTATTCCTTAACACACCGATGTGTGCTGAAATTTATTTTCTAATTTAACACACCTGCTGAAATGTACTTTATCATTTAACACTGCGAGGTGTGCTTAAATGTATTTTATAATTTAACACACCGAGTAATGCTAAAATGTATTTTATTATTTAAAACAGCGAGGTGTGCTGAATTGCAGTTATAGAAACGCTTTCTAGATTAAATGAAAACTATTTTTGAAATAATACACAATGATAATCCTACCAAGGAAGAGTGCAACTCTGTGATATATTTCATTTCTTTTTAAGAACACCTTTTAAGACTTTATTTTCGTTACCCAAAGGTGTCTACAAGGCATGACGTTTTTAATTCTTTCCACAATTTATGTTTAATCTTGTGGAATAATAATTGCATAATTTTTCTTGACGCAGCTCACTACTGAAGAGTTGCTCATAAATTGTTTGACGTTTTAAACTTAAGAATTTTTTGTTTAAATTAAAGAATTGTATGTAAAGGCGTAAAGTACAAAATAAACTGCCGCAATGATCTATAAATAATATATAGAAGAGTTATCTTTATTTCAATTTAAAAATCCAAGCATTGCGATTATACGTAATAATGAAGACTAGCTAAAAACATTTTACTTATCAACTCTGAGCTTATGCAACTGAAAAGGACTTAAACAAGATTTATCATATTTTGCATGAGAGCTAATGTTTTTTCCTAAATGTAACTTTTTGTTCTTAAAATATGCTTTCCTTGTGGGCCAAATCTCTAGTTAATGTATCGGGTACTTTATTTTGTGTTGCAGCCGTTACAATTAAACGTATGACATAATTTATACAAAGGGAGATCATTTCGGTGCAGACGTTTTGGCGCTGGACGTTGAGGTGCCATGTGTTCTCAAGATAATAATACCTCCCCACCCCTCCCAACCTTTTATAGTTACCATTTTATTGACTATACTATACGATATTAAATATTGTATACCCCCCCCCCCCATAACCCGAAAATGTTTCAAATTAACGTTTTAACTATTTCATGACTACATATGTTCAACTTTACCACGATATTGACCCTCTTTCCTCCATCAAATGTTTGGCGAGGTGAGTTAAACATACAAGATGATATTACCACGATATTGACACTCTTTCCTCCATCAAATGTTTGGCGAGGTGAGTTAAACATACAAGATGATATTACCACGATATTGACACTCTTTCCTCCATCAAAAGTTTGGCGAGGTGAGTTAAACATACAAGATGATATTACCACGATATTGACACTCTTTCCTCCATCAAATGTTTGGCGAGGTGAGTTAAACATACAAGATGATATTGACACTCTTTCCTCCATCAAATGTTTGGCGAGGTGAGTTAAACATACAAGTTGATATTGTTCCGTTTCTTTTTAGTCAAAAACATTTTTTTTTGCTTGTGAACAAACTATTGTGTCGATGCTTTGTTTCACTTTGTTTTCAGACAGTATTAAAACCCACACGACATGCTGATGTTAAGTAACATAACAATCATACTCAACAAACGTAAGTTTAAAATCTAATTAACAAAAATAACTGTCGTTCATCCAAAAAACACACCTACAAAAACATAGAAATGTCTTAAGGATTGACGCCTTTGGAACAATGTCATTGATTAAAAAAAAACGTAAGCCAATTTAAATTTGAAAAGTCACAAATAATTTTGAGAAATTAGTCGGTTAAACCAGAATTCTCTCAGCGTGGCCAATCAGCTAGGGATATTTCCCGCAAAGATTTATTAACTTTCAGATTTCTAAGAGAATAGTTTAAGACGTTTTGTAAATATCCGTCCAACTTCCAGTTTCGAATTTTGGCTTTCACCCAACCATGAAAGAATAGAAATAAAAAATCACCTTTGGGTCAGGATTTTGTTATCTTACCAGCACAAAAGAGATACAAGACACCGATAGCAAAGACAAACAGACACAAACACTCTTTTGTTCCCCTGGCAATTAAATCATTAAATAGAAACAATCTGATAAAAACTTTTCACTTGTAAATTATGAGTGAGTCTGGTGTGAATTTAGGCTACATTTTGTTTTTTAGCGGCCCCCCAAAGGGAAAAGACGCTATTACTTTTGTGTGGCCTATCTGTCCGTCCGTCTGTCCCATTTAGATCTCAGAAACTAGAAGAGAAAATGAAAATCGGACATCATGATATTTTAGATCATTCAAAGTGCTGATGCATCGGCTACTTTTTTTCTTTTCTGAAATTAAGCCATCTAATTTTTAAAATTATATATGCAAGCAGATAAAAAAAAAAATTAAACCATTTTTCAATAAAAAACTTCAGGGGAGGTAACATTTTTAAAAAGGACATGGACTTCTTCATTAATAACTCAAGCTTCATTCAAAGATTCGCGCATTGGTACAAAAAATGCATCTAAGGGGTCACAATGGTAAAAGTATCAATGGATCATTATACAATATATTTTTCATTTATTAACTAACTTATTGAATAGATTACTGATTCAAATGTTGTTGTTTTTTAAAAGAATTTTGATACGAACCTTGTTTTAGTTATAAGTTTAAAAAATAACGAACTACTTTTATAGCGCGCATTTTTGACATATCCTCGTTATAGAGGCCTACACAGTCTAAAAAGACTAAACAGAGCTCAGATCTAGATATATTTATAATATATATATATATATTATAAATGTATTGGTAATTTGAACAAAATTTTGATTATTAAGGCAATAACTTATCTTCTGACAGCTTAAGGGTGCATTTAATTATTTATGTAAACAATAGTATCACATTAAGAAATGAATCGGATACGAACAGCATAGTACGCCATTGCCTGGTAACAAATGGCCTACTATTCATGATCATAACATTGGCTTAGGACTAGTGATCGTATAATTAAACGTGTACATTCATACGAGTTCTAGTCTAGATAAAGTAGATTCTACGATTCTACATCAAGATTCTATATCTAGTTCTAGATCTAGATCTAGACTTAGATCTAGATCTAGACTTAGATCTAGATATAGACTTAGATCTAGATATAGACTTAGATCTAATTCTTGATCTAGACTTGGATCTAATTCTAGATCTAGACTTACATCTTGAATGTAGATTTAGATCTAACATTAGGTCAGTATCTAGCTAGATCTATGTCTAGTTTGTATGACAATGGAGATGCTATTAGATTGGAATGTATGGATAACTTTAATAATTATTGTTTTAAAAAATAAGTGTACGCTAGATGAATATGTGGAGATTCTGTGGTAGAGGGGTAAGATCTTGGAACTGGAAATTCCGTGTTCCAATCCTGGTGAAGACTCTAGGTGGCCACTTCGGGGGCCGATTTTGAGTTTGTGTTTCCACACAAACTGTCTTTGTAACCTGGTTATAGACAGTTATAGTTATAATGTTTTATTTGGTGTATTGCACTAAATGTATGACAAATTTTCTAACGGACAATAAAGATTATTATTAGTATTATTATTATTATGTTAGAAATGAACGAGTAGTGATTCTCTGGAGCTGCCAAGGTCGAGTTTCGCTAAAGAGAAACAAAATTCATAGTAGTCCCTTTAACAGTTTCCACTGAGGAATTTTCTGATGTGGCAGGTCTGCAGCAGTGCCGCCCTCTGACAGGCAACGAGGATGTTCCTAGGATAGTTAAGGGCCTTGAAGGTGTCTGTGAGGTCAGTTGTTATTATCCCCTCGGTTGATATAACAATGGGGTATATTGTTATTTTGGAAAATTTCCATAGACGCTTAATCTCCAAGCCTAGGTTCACATATTTTCTTTGTTTTTCTATCTCAGTTTTTCTTAAATTATGAGACAGTGGTACGGCAATATCGATAATGGTAGCGGTTTTTTCTTTTTTTATCGATGAACAGCAGATCCGGGCTATTGAAATCTACCATTTTGTCGGTCAGAATAGGCCTATCACAGTACAGCAGATGTTCAGTAGACTCGAGAACCTCTTGTGGAGAGTATTTATAATAAGGAGGAGTGTCCTTACCGATCAATTTGTGCGTCAAAGCTAAGTGTTGGTGTATTAACTTTGCAACTTGGTTATGGCGACCTAGGTAGGCTGATTCTGATAGGGCTGGACATCCTGCCATAATGTGTTCAATTGACTCGCCCACATTTCCACATTTTCGGCATTTGTCGACAACATTGAGTTTCAGGATATGCGTCTCGTAATTTTTTGTACTGATTACTCTGTCCTGTATTGCTGTAATAAAGCCTTCTGTTTCAGGGTAGAGATGACCTGCTTTGAGCCTTTTTAAGGAAGCAGCCTTGTCGATGTTGTCCCCATGTAATAAAGCCGGAAATTTCGGTGGAGTGTTTTTTTGTTCCCATTGGCAAATCTCATGCACTACGTCGTCCAAACCGACATTGACATGAGCATTGTGTAGGTTCAGAGGGGTTGCTTCGGAGTCATATTTGCGTAGAAAGGAAACTAATTGATTGCTGAAGGCGAGCAGTTTTGATAGTATTTTTAAAACTTGCATTTTTACACAATTTGAAGATGTTTTGCAATCCACTACCCCCATCCTTCCTGGGCAGGTATAACCTTGTGGCGGAGGACTTGGGGTGTAGGCATCGAAATTTGGTTAGTAATTTTCTAGTGAGTCTATTAATGTCATGTAGGTCGGTGTCAGTCCATTTGATCACACCGAACGTGTAAAGGAGCACTGGGGCGGCCCAGCTGTTTATTGCAGTGATGAGATTACTGCCAGACAGTTTGGTGTTGAGGATTTTATTAACTCTTTGCTTATATTTACCAAGAAAGTCCTCTTTTAATTTCTTATGGTTTATCTTGGCATTCTGGTTTATTCCAAGATATTTATAAAGAGAGGCAGAGTTCAATTCCTCTATGCCTTCAAATTGAATGTTGGTGTTCGTTGCCTTGCCCTTTTTAATGCCTATGATGCCACACTTATCCAGGCCAAAAGACATACAGATATCGTCACTAAAGCATTTTACCGTTTTGATTAAGGTGTGTAATTTTTGCTCGGTTTCTGCATATAGCTTTAGATAATCCATGTATAATAAGTGGGACACACATTTTGTACATTTAGTGTCAACCCTAAAACCGTTTGTAGAGTCTTGGAGTAATGTAGATAGAGGATTAATCGCTAGGCACAACCAGAGTGGCGATAGTGGGTCACATGGTATATACCTCTTCTTATGTGCACAGAACCTAGTTTATCACGATTAAGGTGCAGATTTATCTTCCAATTATTCATACAGACTTCAATAGTTCTTTTATTCTTGGGTTGATTCTATGAATATCCAGGGTTTTTAATAGCCAATCATGCGGAACTGAATCGAAAGCTTTTTTGTAGTCGATGTAACACATGTGTAAATTTCTATTAACTAGGTGCAATATAAGACCATCTATAGTTAGCTGTACTTTACAGCCCATCGACTCTTCAATGCAACCTTGTTGTTCCTCTGCTAGTAGCTTATGGACAGAGCAAAATTTATACATTTTACTTTTTAAAAGTGAGGTTAATAGTTTATACACAACTCACAGACAAGTGATAGGGCGATAGTTTGATGGTTGATTCGGATCACCCTTTTTGGAGAGGAGAGATGTTCTCCCTATTATTATTATTATTAATATTATTATTATTACAAGGTGATACTGGCGGTAAGAAATGTAACTAAAAAAAATGACATTGTAAGTATGGCTTAAATGTAGGCAATTTGGTCGTCTGCATTTCTCGACGAGAAACAAAAACCTTGGGGGGAAAAAAACCCCCATTCATTTTGAACTCTTGGTGAACTTTGTCCATAAATGGGTACAACGATAAACAAAAAACGGTAATCTTTCTTTCTAATGTAATCTTTTCTTTCTAATGTAATCTTTCTTTCTAATGTAATCTTTCTTTCTAAATGTAATCTTTCTTTCTAATGTAATCTTTTCTTTCTGAAACGAAAGATTTCCTTCTCCGCATTATCCATAAGTTCAGGGTATTTTTGTTTGTTTACGGTTACCCATACATTTCTGACACGTGTTGTTGTCAATAGTTGAACAGTTCAAGTGATCTATTCATTCTATGTCCAATGCCTTGGGTCATACACTTCTATGTGTCTCTTAAACCGCTTTTCAATTCCCTTCACCTCTCCTCTCACCCCCTTTAGGACATACAAACCAATCGCAGGGAACTAATTACTCTGAATCAAAACGCGATTGGAAAGTTGATCAAATCAGTTTTCGCTGTTCTCAAACAGAAGCACCTCTTACTGTAATACAGACGAATTCGGTGTATGGAACCACAATGGGACGCGATCGTTATTGTCTTGGAAACCAGCCGATCCGATTAACATTAACCGGATTCAAATGTATCATAGACTTTTGGTTCAGTACTTAAGGACTCGTCCCGAATAAGGGCTGGGCAGATTAATCGGTGGTCCAATGAACCGGATTCGGCTGTACTTGCAAATGACCTGATCAGGGCTTTGTGGTTAAGAGAGCGTTGACTTTGAATTAATGCATGCGTAGACTGTTACCTTCATCTGCCAACTAAAGTAGAGAAGTTTGTTGTTGACACGAATTCACACACGTCTGCTGTGAGTATTGGCATAGCGAAGGTGTCCCACTCCCGTAGGTCTGAGGCGTATGGGACTCTTGCTTTACTTTTTCACTAAGTCCTAAGTTGTCCTGCCAACTACATGAGTGAACATGTCCTTTAACTTGTCCTAGCAATAACTCGAGTGAACATGTCCTTTAACTTGTCCTACCTACAACAAGAGTGAACATGTCCTTTAACTTGACCTACCAACTACAAGAGTGAACATGTCCTTTAACTTGTCCTACCTACAACAAGAGTGAACATGTCCTTTAACTTGACCTACCAACTACAAGAGTGAACATGTCCTTTAACTTGTCCTACCTACAACAAGAGTGAACATGTCCTTTAACTTGTCCTACCAACTACAAGAGTGAACATGTCCTTTAACTTGTCCTACCAACTACAAGAGTGAACATGTCCTTTAACTTGTCCTACCTACAACAAGAGTGAACATGTCCTTTAACTTATCCTACCTACAACAAGAGTGAACATGTCCTTTAATTTGTCCTACCAACTACAAGAGTGAACATGTCCTTTAACTTGTCCTACCTACAACAAGAGTGAACATGTCCTTTAACTTGTCCTACCAACTACAAGAGTGAGCATGTCCTTTAACTTGTCCTACCAACAACACGAGTGAACATGTCCTTTAACGTTTTTAAACTATATAATAAATAAACAAGATTACAAAGAGAGTTTGTGTTGCCACATAAACTCAGAGGCGGCCCCCGTGGGAGACGGATCCCTGTCGGATCCGCATATTCGCTGGTCGACTAAGGATGGCATCGAGCAGGGTATGAAACCGAGACCGTAGAGGTAATCAGTCCTGCGCGCTAACCGCACGATTAGGCATTGCTCTTCATCTAATGACAAACTGGATACAAACTAATAGCCTACTTCTGCCAACAACACGAGTGAACATGTCCTTTAACGTTCTTAAACTTTATAATAAATAAACAAGATTACAAAGAGAGTTTGTGTTGCCACATAAACTCAGAGGCGGCCCCCGTGGGAGACGGATCCCTGTCGGATCCGCATATTCGCTGGTCGACTGAGGATGACATCGAGCAGGGTATGAAACCGAGACCGTAGAGAAAATCAGTACTGCGCGCTAACCGCACGATAAGACTAAGACTAAGACTGCTTTATTGATCCTTACGGAAATTTGTTGTGATTACAAGGACTCTTTTCTCATATAAAGACAACACAACAGAAAAATACACACAAATACAACAGACAACATAAAGAGTTCATTCAGCGACTACACACAGGTATCTTGGTGCATTTCATGTTCCCTGATCAATGAGTGGCGGTGATAGAGTCTGACCGAGTGAGGTACGAACGAGTTTTTGTACCGCTCCGTTCTTGTTTTGATTGACAGCAGTCGCCCACTTCGCGACGACCTGTCGTAGTTCTGATGGAGCGGGTGGCCGTTGTCTTCCAAGATTTTTTCGATTTTTCTTAGGCACTTTTGTTCAAAAAGCTCCTTTAAATGTGGCAATGTTGTAAGTGTAATTTTAGATGCTTTTTTAATGATTTTTTTTGGACGTCGCAACAGTTTAGATGAGGCGTTGCCTTGCCAACAAGTTATTCCGTATGTTAGCAGACTCTGCATAGTCGCGCGGTAAAATGTCTCAAGTTTAAAGCTATTGAGTTTGTATAGAAAAAAGAGTCGCTGGGTGGTCTTCCCATGAAAGCTTATTGTTGATGATAACGCCTAGATATGTATATGCCTTTACTTGTTCTATAGATGTAGTGTTTATTTGCAGTTCACGTATAATATGTTTTTTTTTCTAAAATCTATTATTAGTTCTTTAGTTTTTGTTACACCAGTTTGTAAACTCTTCTATCGAGCTTCGATACTGAGTTTCGTCTCCTGAAATAAGACCGACTATGGCAGTGTCATCAGCGAATTTAATGAGTTTAACTGAGTCATAGATGCTTCTTATGTCATTAGTGTAAAGAGTGTATAGTACAGGAGAAAGTACACAACCTTGTGGAGCACCCGTACATAGTACTCGAGTTGACGATTTGGTGTTGTTGACTTTAAAATACTGGGGCCGTTGGGTTAAAAAGTTTAGAACCCATGCTTGTAAGTAAGGGCTTATCTTATCTTATATAATACAGACTTTACTTCAAAAAAGAAGATGATTACGTCCTACGCGTCATGCATTTAGTCATGCATATTAACCAAGTCACTGGTTTTTCTGGCTAGCTCAGGCAACCCATTCCATGCTCTAATAGCACTAGGGAAGAAGGAGTATTTGTACAAATTTGTCCTAGCATATGGGACGAGGATTGTGCCTTTATCTTTGTGTCTTTCAGAGTATTTTATTAGATTTTGTTTTTGTATTTGAAGATTATGGTTTAGTGTTTTATGTATAATTGCTACTTTACTTTTGAATCTTCTGTCCTGAAGGCTTCCTAAATTTAGTGATTTTACTAATGGTGTTACTCTAGTCAAATGTGAATATTCGTTTGTTATGAATCTCACTGCTCTATTTTGTGTTTGTTCCAGTTTCTTAATGTTTTCTTGAGTTGAGGGGTCCCAAACGGTGGATGCATATTCTATTATTGGCCTTACCAAGGTTAAATAACATTTTAGTTTTATGTTCTTATTTGATTTATAGAAATTTCTTTTAATAAACCCTAATGCTTTGTTTGATTTTTTTTTATAGTTTCATCAATATGTGGATTCCATGACAGTTTTTCATTTATTATAACACCTAGGTATTTTGCGTTTTTAGTCTGTGTTACTGGTTTGCCATGAATAAGATAAGTGGAATTAATTTGTTTTAGTTTTTTTGTTACTCTTAACAACTGACATTTTTCTGGGTGGAAAGACATGCTCCAATTTGATTCCCATTTCTGTAATTCATCTAATTATCTTTGTAAAATATCTGTGTCTTGTATTGTTTTTATTGTTCTATATATTATGCAATCGTCTGCAAATAATGAAGATTTGAAGAGAGTTCAGGTACATTTTCAAAATAAATAATTATTGGACATTTTTGTATTGTTACGTATATAGATCTATCTATCTATCTATCTATACTTCCATGTAAAGATGTCATTATTCGTTAATAATATGTATTTCGTTTACAGAGCTTTATTTTAGTCCGTATGACAAATTCATATATCCGCCTACTAGGTTTAGTTTGATGAACTGTCTATGACTACGGTCCTACAATCAAGCCTTCTTATCATAACATCGAATTGAATCAGACGTTTCCTGCACTGAAACAGTTTCTTCATAAAGAGATAAAATCTTATTTGTATCGTCTGATTAATGTTAACGTCCTGCTTAGGGAAATGTAAACGTTGAGAGAAATAACAAACATTTGTTAACGACATATTACTTTTACGACATATTACTTTTACGACATATTACTTTTACGACAAATTACTTTAACGACAAATCACTTTTACGACATTTTTATGTGTTTGTACGCCTGTTAACATTTTTGTTTTCATTCTTTCATTTTCCTTCTATGTTGGGGCAAAAAAAAGTAGTCCCTGGTTGTTCCCTTGTATACATCCGCTGATGTCTCTGTTGGTTGGATTGAATGTTGACTGTGATGTGGCCTGGATAAAGTTGTTAGTGTCATATACGAGACCAGAAAACAATTCTCATCCGTTTCACGGCATTTTAAAGTCTATTCTGTTTTGTGTTTGATGTAGATCTTTTTATAAAAAAGTTTAAATTAGTCACTTTCTAAACATCCGCTGATGTCTCTGTTGGTTGGATTGAATGTTGACTGTGATGTGGCCTGGATAAAGTTGTCAGTGTCATATACGAGACCAGAAAACAATTCTCATCCGTTTCACGGCATTTTAAAGTCTATTCTGTTTTGTGTTTGATGTAGATCTTTTTATAAAAAAGTTTAAATTAGTCACTTTCTAAACAGTAAGGTTTGAGCTATGATAAAACTTATAACAACCCAATGTTTTCAACACTTATTTTTGGATCAAGTTTTGATTTTTAATTTCGAGGTCTTTGGGGCGTCTCTGAGTCCACCCAGCTCTAATGATACCTGATATTAGTTGAGGCAAGTAAAGGCGGTTGATCGTTGTGCTAGCCACATGACACCCTCGTTAACCGTGGGCCACAGAAACAGATGACCTTTACATCATCTGCCCCATGGACCGCAGGGTCTGAGAGGGGAACTTTACTTTTAAAAAAAAAGTTATTACTGGTTTTTAATTATTTTGTTTGATACCAACTAGGGAAATTAACCTTTCAGTATTCATACATAGGGCTAAATATGTCGGGTTTTTCCTCACCCGTCCTCGGATCAATTTAAAACAACTATTTATTGTACCTAGCAAAACATAAATCAACAATAAATTAACTGATTAGTCAATTAACTATTGATAATTAATTACTTAATATTGAAAAATGGAAATATCATCTACATTATTGATAGTTAGAAGTGCGGAGCTCATTCCCTTAAGCTTTGTTGTTATTTTTAAAGGATTTATTTCAATCATAATTTGCTTGTTTTTACTAAAATTTGATACAAACTTGAGACCGAAGTAATTGAGTTTGATGTTGAATAGTTTTACAAATATAGTTTGAGTGTGAAACTAAATGTTCGAAATCAGGTAACTTTTGGATCTTTCCTAGAAAGAATGCTATTTTACATTCTGGTGATAATTCGAATGTAATTGATATTGGATGATTCAAATAGTTTTAGTTTGAAAATCTCCAAACTTTTATGTTGTATTTATATTTTTGATTCGAGTTGCTGTTGTTCACTATGCATTAGATAAATGTTGCCAACACTACGGTCTGTGGGCCATATTCGGTCTTTTAAAACTTCTACCCTTTGTGCAAAATAAAGACTTAGAGGCTCGGTCTTTTTTTTTTTGGCCAATGACACGCCTAATGTCGGAAATGTAAATGGCCATCTCAGTAAAAAAAAAAAGGTTGGCCACCCTTGTCCTACATGAGACAGCAATGGGTTTAAAAGACTTTGTGTGTGGCCGTTTTAAAAGAAAAAGGTTTAATTATTATTATATTGTTTTTAGCATTGTAGGAAGTGCTGGAGTTACCTACAGGGCAGTGGTTCTCAAACTGTGAACCTTACTATGAACATTTCCAAGTACAGTCTCGTGACCTACGTAACTTCGATTGTTCTATAGGTTAGATTTTTTAATTCTAATTGCATATATGCCATTGGTCATTGATGTCACGCTTCCTTGAATTGGTGTCACGTTGGCATCATGTGACAAAGTGCATTGATCCTTGTTAAAGATTACATCTTATTACTAACAAAGGATTTTAATGAGATTGAATAGAATTATGTTACAATCAAGAAGTCCTCCCCCATCACCTGTGCTTCTGTGTGTCATTGATTGAGAAACTGAGCTCTTTAATAATTATACGTCTTTAAAATGATGCATTAGGAAGAAATGTGGACGACTGTACTGGTTGATGAAGGTTCCCTGACATCTTCCCATTGATGAAGGCTCCCTGACATCTCATCATACGAGACATTTCATCATTGCAACATTTCAGCATTGCATAAAGTGCATTTTGCAACCATAAGTACATGTAGGTGTAAATAAGTAATTAACATACTGAGCAAGTTAACCCTTACCCTAACCTTAACCCTAACCCTAAAGCTAAATTATGAATTGCTATAGTGATGAAATGTTGCAATGATGAAATGTCTCGTATGATGAGTTGTCTGGTCACCATTTATGAAGCTATGAATTTTCACTTTTTTTTTCCAAGAGATTTAAAATTTAGTTTGATATTAATAACTCATTATCTAGTTTACGTAATAATTCATTATCTAGTCTAAAAATTTCTTATCTAGTCTATCTAATAATTCCTTATCTATTCTAATAGTTCATTATCTAGTCTATCTAATAATTCATTATCTATTCTAATAGTTCATTATCTATTCTATCTAATAATTCCTTATCTACTAGAAAAGCATTGTCTTCCATTCCGAAGATTAAAGGATGAGTGCTTTCCGGTCTCCCAGTGAGGGCAAAATGTCGCCTAAGTTGATCTTTACAGTGCTTTCTTAACACTATTTAATCATCCTAATAACTGATTATGTAATTTGATAGTTTAGTCTATCTCATGGTCCATTGTCTAATGAAGTTAGTTATGTAATTGTTCGGTCTAGCAATGGCACGACACAACCCCCCCCTCTTCTTTTGTTTGGGAGTCACTGATTGCAATCTCATCTAGGTAAGAAATGTGTCGTCAACTGGACATGCTTATAGGCTGTTGACGTCTGCGTGTGACAAACTGCTTGGCTTAAGACATATGTGACAATTTTTGTTTCTTAGGCCCAAAAAAAAACAACAAAAAACAAAAAAAAAAAAAACAGAACATATTTACTTTAACAAAAAATCTAAGTATGCAGCTTGTGTAAATGGAAAATCTATCTTTCCGTCTGATTACTGTGATCTTTGACACCCCTAATTTGTTTAACTGTGCATGTGCACAAAGATATGTTGATAACTTGATACACGATCACTCGTACTAATGCTTGAGACTTTTTAGCGGCCTTCGAAAGGGGAAAAGACGCTATTAGTTTTGTGTAAAATGTCTGTCCGTCCTTCCGTCCCGTTTAGATCTCGTAAACTAGAAAAGATAGTGAAAATCCGACATCATAATATTTTAGTCCATTCCACGTTCTGATGTAACGGCTACTTTGTTCTTTTCTTAAAGCAAAAAATCTAATTTTTAAATCACTCCTGCAAGCAGTTTGTTCATAAAAATACACCACTTTTACAACTATCCACTATTAATAGTCACAAACACGAGAGGCTCATTAGTAGATGAGATGAAGGTTGCCAAATTTTTAATACATTTATGCAAATGGTTTTAGACTTTTTGTTAAAAAAAATATTTTTGTACATTTGCATTGCTACTTCATCTAAGTTCAGTTCTACTAACTACTACATTTACCTAAAATTAATGTTAATTTTTTTAAAAGAGAAAATATCTATTTAGTATGCACATAAGTTGGACATATTTTAAAACAACAATTAATAAGTTGGTTATCATATTATCGCGTGAACTGCAGTGCCATCATACAGCTATAGAACACTTAACTAAAGGATATTTTTTTTTATTTTTACGAAATGTTTTTTTCTTTTTTTTTTTTGAAAAGAGATACGAAACAATTAGATCAATGAGATATTCGTTATAAGACATCAGTTAGGCCAGGTTTGCATTTAACTTCACATTCACTTTCACCCATCTTTTGGTCTGCTGAAACGCTGGGGCACCACACAAGATTTGTCAACCTTTTTTCTCCATTCCTCTATGTAATTGGTCTTTGATAGAATTTAATTCTGATGTTCTTTCTGAAAATATTGATACCTGCCCTTTTACCTGTCTGGGTGGACCACTTCGGGGGCCGATTTTGAGTTTGTGTTTCCACACAAACTGTCTTCGTAACCTTGTTATTAATATTCTCGTTTTGTTTAGATGTCTTTTCCATCGCTTCTCTTAACATTACATTTTGAAACCTTTTTTCGATATGTATTAATCGATTTCCTAAACAGTTAATTAATTCGATGATGTTTATCTCCATTCAAATACTGACCAGTTGGTCTGTAAAACTGGGTTATGCTGTTCACATCTGACTGGATTGATTGCGAGGCTTAGAGCCGCTCAACTCTTTATCTGAAGTCGGAATATGACCACTCGGTAACATTTGTATTGTAATAATATGACACTAACCAGTTGTTTTGTGATGCTTTATACTGTTTGTATCAGGCACAGAACTTTTTCTAGTAAAGCTTTTTGTATTGTTTACATCTGGCAATGACCATTTCCAAGTCTGTTTACAAATGGTATTGAACATTTTCTTCATGGGTTTAAACAAACCATCAGTTACACAATGACCTTTTTTTTAGTACTAGTTCAAATCTGATTTTGATCAGTGTCATCAACTGTATGGTGGGATTCTGCACTGTTAATTTCAAACACTGACCGATATACGTCAACTTCTCCATTACTCACGACAACGGGCTGTTCCAGGTCAAGCTTGACTGGTTGCATGACTTTAAGCTAAGCTTGTTGATATCATGACATTCAGAGTGCACTGTTCAGTTAGATCGTTCAGACATTGCCCCCGCCCCCTTCCATGTTGTATTAGATCGGATCGTATCTTACATTGTGTATGCTTTCCCCAACAACGCCGTGCCTTTATTTTAGTTTCTGCTGTTGCTTTGTATTGGATCAGTTCTCTCCCATCATAATGCTGTGTGATTACTTTAAAGGCATAATTGTTTCATACTCATTCAATTTTGGGATATAGACAGGAGAGTGGTCTTTCCTCTGTGGAGTACGCCAAGGCTTAGTGTAGTTCTTTTGGCTTGACATTTCCCAATCTGATATATGGTATGCTGTCACGAACTTTCCATAATGATTATACTTAAGAACAAGTCAAATTGAGTTATATTTATAGCCGATGAAACATTGAATAAAGAAAATACATTTTACACATACGATAAGTAGATGTAGTGATGACATGCAATAGTTTTAGTTTTAAATAATATGGAAAGCCCGTTATTCAATGGTCATCTAGTAACACACTTTGTAGAACTTACGATGTTAATAATATATCCTATTTCTCTCTCCCACTCTTTTCTCTCTCTCTCTCTCTCTCTCTCTCTCTCTCTCTCTCTCTCTCTCTCACACACACACACAAACACACACACGCGCATACATTACCTTCACCTACCTCTTTATCAGTTGATCCGTTGGGGGACCACACCTGATTTGTCAACCGTCTTCCTTCAATCCTCTCTGTCTTATCTTAATTAAAATAATCTCTTCCAGTGATAGGCCTGTCCACTTTTTGATGGCATCTTCCCATCGCTTTCTTTGTCTGCCTCTTCTTCTTTTACCTGGTACTGTTCCCTGAAAGAAGATCTATGCGCACCCCAAGGACTTTATTATATGGCTAAAAAGTCTTAATTTGCGTATCGTTTTTTATTTCGCAGTGGTCAGTAGGTCATCATGGGGCCCAAAAACAAAATCTAATAAAATACTCTGAAAGACACAAAAATAAAGGCACATTCCTCGTCCCATATGCTAGGACAAATTTGTACAAATACTCCTTCTTCCCTAGTGGTATTAGAGCATGGAATGGGTTGCCTGAGCTAGCCAGAAAAATCAGTGACTTGGCAGAATTTAAGTCATTGGTTAAAATGCATGACTAAATGCATGACGCGTAGGACGTAATCATCTTCTTTTTTGAAGTAACGTCTGTATTATATAAGATAAGATAAGATAATCGCCATTTGATCTTTTCCGAATCTCCTCATTTGTGATACGATCTTTTTACGAAGCTCATATGAACTCACTCTGTCTGTCTGTCTGGCCAAAAGTTCGTACACCTTATTTCACCGACACCCAATCTCGGATCAAGATGACATTTTGCACAATTATTTCTTTTACCTGATAACACAAGAATTAGTAAAAAAAAAAACAAAAAAAACCCCCAATTTGTTAATTAAATATTGGTAATAAATTACTTTGTTTGGTATCTCAAACATGGTTAAGAAATAGTACTTGACTGAACTGGTGGTATAAGCTGAATTAGTCCCCTTTATAGATTGTCGTCTGAGGCTTATTACAAATTTAATTACAAGACACGATCTAAACTGATTGATATAATTAATTTGAGCTTTTTTTTAGCGGCTCCCGAAAGGAGAAAAGAAGCTATTAGTTTCGTGTGGTCTGTCTGTCCGTCCTTCCGTCCGTCCCGTTCTGCTGGTCTCGTAAACTAGAAAAGATATAAATCCGACATCATATTTTAGTCCATTCAAAGTTCTGATGCAACGATTACTATTTTTTTTCTAAAAGCGGAAAATTTAATTTTTATAATCAACTATTCAAGCAGTTTTTTTCATAAAAAATTAACCATTTTTACAACTATTCATTATTAATAGTAACAAACACTGGAGGCTATTTAGTAAGGGAGATGACTATTTACCATATTTATAACACATTTATGCAAACGGCTTTAGTTTTTTTGTCAAAATATTTTTTTTACAAATGTATTGCTAAGTTCAGTTAGCTCTGTCATACTTACTATTGCATTTACAAAAGAATGTTTACTTTTTTAAAGAGAAAAAATCTTTTTAATATGCATATAAGTGGAAAATAATTTAAAACAACAATTAATAAGTTGGTTTTCATATTATCGCGCGAACTGCATAACTACATTATTACATTTTACTAAAGGATTATTTTTTTTTTACAAATATTTTTTTGTCTTCCTTAAGGCTTTAATAAGAGATTGACCCTTTACAAAACAATTAGATCAATTAGATAATCATTATATGACATCAGTTAGACTAGGTTTACATTTAGCTTCACCTTCACTTTAACCTATTCCTTGTTCTGTTGGTCCATCGGGGCACCACATAGGATCTGTCAACCTTCTTTCTCCATTCTTCTCTGTCATTTGCCTGTGATAGAATTTCATTCTGATATTCTTTCTGGAAATATTAAAACCTGCCTGTGTGGACTACTTCGGGGGCCGATTTTGAGTTTGTGTTTCCACACAAACTGTCTTTGTAACCTTGTTTAAAGTACTTTTTTGTATTTTGCTTGTTATATATATTTTTTGTGGTGTCAATCAGTTTCGCACACGTCATACCTTCAATTCAATTTGATCTAGATCAGTGATGAACATCCTACGGTCAATGATGGGCTGCTGTCCGGAAAACTTCTGCCAGTGGTGTTCAGTGAGCCGTATAGGCTCGGATCCGTTGAACTGGACGCGGCACGTGACATGCGTTTAAGGAAATACATATGTCCTCATGGACGAAAAATGAACACAAGTGATCTAGAATATAGTATCATGGATTTGTTTGTTTTATTGCAGAACACATCTAGTTAACATGTGATTACTTCCTTAACCTCCAGACTCGTAAACATTCGTCTTCTTCTATTGTCTTCTTATATCAAAGCTTATATCAACTGAGTATGTCTGTCTGTCTGTCCGTCTGGGAAAATGTTTATACACGTTATTTCTTCCACGCCCTATCTTGCATCAAGCTGAAATTTTGTACAATCATTTCTTGTACCTGACAACACAAGAATCAATAAGAAAAATCAACCAATTAGTTAAATAACTTATTGGTAATTAATTATTTCGCTTGATATCGAATAATATTGGTGGTATAAGTTGTGTAGAGAATTAGATCGTCGCTTAAAAGTCGGAAACTAACAATAATAACTATAAAACCTTCTATTTTCATAAGCACTTCGCTGGCACAGTGGGGGCGCAATGGTTGAATGGTTAAGCGCTTGGCTTCCGAATCTGAAGTTCGAATCTCAGTGAAGACTGGGATTCTGAATTTTTTAGGGTGTCCCTGAGTCCACCCAACCCTAATGGGTACCTGACTTTAGTTTGAGAAAGTAGAAGCGGTTGGTCGTTGTGCTGGCCACATAACACCGTGCTCGTTAACCGTTGTCCAAAGTGACAGATGACCTTAACATCATCTTCCCCATAGATCGCAAGGTCTGAAAGGGGAAACCTTACTACCTACTCGCTGGCACAGTGGTTAGTGTATTGGCTTAAGGAGGCTTGAGCTCTCGTGTTCGAATTCAAGTCGTACACCTTTTTTAAAGCAATTAAATGCGTTTAAAAAGCTATCACAATAACTTTCACCCAGACACAATCAGACACTCACCCGCCACTTTCCCAACTGGTCCAGACAAATGATAGGATCATAGCGCAGTGAGAAAGCTAAAAGCATGAAATTGCGCTTAACAAAAACAATTGGTAAAAATATTTCTAATCGAACAGATTCAATATTGTTAGTCTAGATCTATTACAAATTTAATTGCTTGACTGATCCAAACTAATTGATTCATCTATCCCTTAGTCTAATGGATCGTTAGGTCTACACAATAGATACAATTACATTTAATATAAACTTTGTTTTTTTTAAAGTATCTTGTCAAGTCCACTGGTTCGAACTTCCATTCTAAACTTCAAGTGTATGACATCAATTAACCGCCATTGTCAGTTGTGTAACATGGCCATGATCCACCATGTCAGATGGTGGGGGAGTGACATGGCCATGGTGTCACATATTGTGCTGACACCTGCCAGCTCTCTTGAGCAAGAAATGCATGGTTTTCTAAATATAACCTCTCTCTCCATCTCTCTCTCTCTCTCTCTCTCAGTCTCTCACTCTTTCATTAACCCACCCTATATCTATCTCTCTCCTTCCCTTTCTGTGAAAAACTGAAAAGCCTGGACTCAGTTGCGCCTTGTTTTTTACGCAAGGTGTACATTGCATCTGAGAACCGTTAGATGTACACTAGCTGTACTTGTGATATTGTCAATATGCATATTTCAGTACGACTTCTACTCATTTCAAGCTCACAACTCTGCTGCATAATGTTGTGATCAGTTTTCACTGTGTTCAAATGATTTGATTTTTGTGAACAAATTCCTGGACTTGACCATCGTGTTTCTCCATCTCCTAACGCTATTCAAGCTTTCTTTTGGATATTGTAGTTGACAACAAAGTGAGTTTGTTTTTTATAACAGTAATACTAACGACCTAATAATTGAACAACTTATGACTAACTTATGTAGACAAATTACTATTTATTATTATACAGATATTACAGGACAGACAACTCTAGCAAAAATAAAGTTTAAAAACAATAAAAAATACAAATATCTATTCGGTGCCTAAATCACAAATATCTTGTTAGTTTACGAATATAGTCAACTGGTTTATGAATACATTCAACTGGTTTATGAGTAATATAAACAAGGGAGGCGCGGTGGCTGAGTGGTAGTTCGCCGGGGGTCCCTGGTTCGAATCCTGGTGAAGACTGGGATTTTTAATTTCGGTGCTTCTGAGTTCACCCAGCTCTAATGGGTACCTTTTGATTGTCAAAAGAGCTTCTTCGAACTCTAGGCATTGTAAGCCTGCTTGAACAACCGTTCTGTCTGGAAGAGATCCAAGTCAATGCCTATGTAAAGCATTGCTATTTCCGATATATCTGGCATTCCGGGCGCATGGACTAAAATGCATGGCCGAAGGCCGAGTACACCAGGAACCTCCGCCATTTTTCTATGTTGTACCAAGCTAACCGTGCAGGACAAGCCATTGGTGTAACGGTCCCTTGAGGAACGGCGCATGTGACAATTAGTTGGTACATACCACATTAGTTGGTCGTTGTGCTGGCCACATGACACCCTCGTTACCGTAGGCCATAGAAACAGATGACCTTTACATCATCTGCCCTATGGACCATAAGGTCTGAAATGGAACTAATATAAACAAAGTATACTATTAGATAACGCAATATTACATACAATAACAATGTTTACTTTTAATAACAACCAAATGGTAATCTAAGTGTGTATCTCGTTGCTCCTGCTTTTTCGTAAAACTTTCAAATATCTTTGAAAAACGCATTTAACCAACACATAGTTTTATATTTGGTAAGTTTATTATAATATAGATGGTAGCTATTGTCAATGAGAGAAACTATTGTAATTTCATTCAAATCTTTGAGAATATTTGACATAAATACATTCTAGCAGCAAACGTTTGCTTGTCAAAGAAAACAAGTTATATAGATAGATATTTGTTTCAAAATGGTCTATCATCTCTTAGACTAGTTCTTTCTTTGCCCATTTTGAAGCCGTTTGACGTAATGTGTTTTTTTCCCTTTTACGTCAGAAAAATGTCATTGATAAAAAGATGATGAAACAAGATTTCATGGACAAGTTGTGTTAATACACAAACTCATAGGCAGCCACCACCTGATCTCAGACGCGGCCTTTGCCGTAAGCAGGACTCGGGACGACTGTCATACGCGGGGCCCAGGGGGAGTGTCGTACGCGGGCCAGTGAGTCGTAACCTAGACTCTATAGGCCTATACCATACCACATAACAATAACGGGTTCGTCCGTCTCTAATGCTGCAGACTTTATTTTAGTTACAAGACCACAATATTTTAGTGGGTACCAGTACGTAGTATTGGCCGTCCCATCATACTATGTATTTTATTGTTATTGTTCTGTATGCAAGATTTTGCTTGTAAGATTGTGTCCCCTAATGTCCCTAACTAATGATTCAAAAACATTTTGGACAAAAATTCAACAAACTAAATAATAATAATATTTTTTATCGCGCTTCCTCGGACGCGGGGTCTGATGCTGTTATCCTACTCGCTTCCCCCTTAGGCCTCCTTTACCGGATCTGCTCTTGGGCAAGGAATATTCAATCCAAAGACTTGTTTTGATTGTCTAAAATAATAACTTTTTCAAAGAATTTTTTTTACACTTAAAAACAAACTGAACAACATTTGGCAAGAAAACTTAATGTAATACAAGGTTACAAAGACAGTTGTGTAGAAACACAAACTCAATCACCGCCATCGAAGTGGTCCGCTATGGCAGGTAAAAATAGGCAGGTTTCATTATTTTCATAAAGAATATCAGAAACTATGACTTACAAGCTATCAACAATTACAACCCTGTCTCCGTCGATACATAAAGAAGAGACGTGCTCGAGTCGAAAGTGTTGCCGGTACTGTTGTATTGTTAGTTCGACTAACGACAAGATTTAGTTAAATCCTAAGTGTCACAAAGAACGCATCACAAATGAAGAGAGGAGAAACAGGATTGATACAGCAATTTGACCTTGCAGTGACCTGCTAACCATTGTCTAAAAACCTAAACTCAAACTTTATGGCCACATCACAAGGTCCTCATGGTTCGCAAAAACATTCCTTCATGGAACAGAAAATGAAGAGGAAGACAGAGAAATCGATGAAAGGATAACATGAAAGAATGGTCAGGCCTGTCAGTGAACAAAATTCTACCAAAGGCAAAGGAATAAAGAAAGACGATTGACAGATCTTGTGTTTTGCCCCAAACGGTCCAACAGACTAAGTGACAGAGAAGATGTAAACCTGGCCTGACGATAGTATTGACTCTAATTGATGTGGTTGTTTTGTAAAGGGTCTATCTCTCATTCAAAGCCTCAACAAATATAACTCTTCCCTTGGACAAAAACAACCAAAGACTTGTCCCTTTTGTTAAGTGTTTATTGTTTGTAATATATAGTTATGTACTCTTGTAGGCGTGTACAAGATAAATTACTACTGATTAATGTTGTTTTTAAATTATGTTCCGTTTATATGCTTACTAAATAGATTTTTTTTCTCTTTAAAAAAACAAGTAAACCTTTTTTTTGTATATGTAGTTAGTTAGTTTGACAGAAATTACATGTTATAGCAATAGAATTTTTAAAAAAATTTGGATAAAAAATCTATAATCGTTTGGATATTTGTGTTAAAAATATGGTAAGAAGTCACCTCCCTTACTTAGTAATTTTCGATGTTCGTTCGTTTTGTTTAATAGTGAATTGTTGTAAAAATGTAATCTTGTGAGAAATAAAAACTGCTTGCATAGTTGATTTTAAAAATTAAATTTTTCGCTTTCAGAAAAGAAAAAAAGTAGCCGTTGCATCAGAACTTTGGAATGTCTAAATTATCATGATGTCGGATTTTCAATATTTTTTCTAGTTTACGAGACTTAAACGGGACGGACAGATATACAGACCACACAAAACTAACAGCGGCTATTCCCCTTTTGGGGGGCCGCTAAGAAGTCAGAAGAGTTACTACGACAATCGTTTTTCACTTGAAAACAAGCTGTGCAACCTATTATTAACTGTTATATGAAGTAGTGAATATGTCTAGTAGATCCTGCAAGCTTTGCCCTGACTCATTCTGTTATGTTTGTGGTTACTATATTAGTCCGACACAAACTAAACATAACATTGTCAATGGTACAAAATTCTTTACGGCATATCATGCTTATTTTGGCATGGCTATGGGAGGTCAGGACAAATCGTGGGCCCCACACTACAGCTGTGGCAGCTACAGATCATCTCTGGAAGGATGGCTGCGTGGAATCCGAAAGTCAATGCCCTTTGCAATTCCGAGAATATGGAGAGAACCGACGAACCATCATGATGATTGTTATTTCTGCATGGTTGACATTTCAAAGTATAAAAAGCCGAAGGAAAGGCTGACTCTAGTTTATCCAAGTATACCCTCTTCTATTGGGCCAGTTCCACACAGTGATGAATTGCCTGTTCCTAACCCACCTCAATCCGAAGAAGCAGGTACATATTATTCTGACGTAGACACATCGGATGAAGTTCATGATGACTGTGATTTCAAGGAACCAAATTATTTACCTAACCAACAAGAACTTGATGACTTAGTGCGAGATTTAGGTCTCACTTCTGACATCACGTTTGAAAGAATGGAATTTATTAGATCCAGGCTGCAGAACCTCCAAATACCGAAAAAGACATGAAACATTTGCATCATTTTATAAAGTATCAGAATCACTGTGCTACTGTCATGACGTTCATGGTCTTTTTGATGACATTGGCATTGTTCACAATCCTGAAGAATGGAGGTTGTTCATTGACAGTTCAACAACAAGTCTAAAGGCAGTTTTGCTCCATAATGGGAACCGATTTCCTTCTATTCCTGTAGCTCATTCCGTTCATCTAAAGGAAGATTACAAGAACGAGAAGTTGGTGTTTGAGAAAATCAACTACTACAGTTACAAATGGGATGTATGTGGAGACTTTAAGATGCTAGCATTCCTTCTCGGTCTACAAGGAGGATACACAAAGTACTCATGTTTTCTTTGTTTATGGGATAGCAGGGCTGCGGACCAGCACTTCACAAGACGTGATTGGCCACTGAGGGAACATTTACAACCTGGTTCACACAATGTTATTAATCAATCCCTGGTACCTGTTGAGAAGATCCTACTACCACCCCTTCACATTAAACTAGGTCTTGTCAAACAATTTGTCAAAGCATTAAACCCAGCTAGTGCAGCGTTCCAGCATATTCGGCAAATGTTTCCAAAAATGTCAAATGCAAAAATTTCCGCAGGTGTATTCATTGGTCCGCAGATTAAAGTTATGTTGGCATGTAAGGAACTGGAAAATAAAATGTCTGCTGTTGAAAAGGAAGCATGGATTGCTTTAAAAGACATGTTGTTCACAGTTTTTTAGGCAATCATAAGAGTGACAACTACAAAGAACTAGTTGAAAACTTAATCATACGGTACGCAGATATGAAATGCAAAATGTCACTAAAACTGCATTACCTGCATTCACACTTAGAATTTTTCAGACCAAATTTGGGTGATGTGAGTGAAGAGCTTGGAGAACGTTTTCACCAGGATATCCATGCAATGGAAAAAAGATACCAGGGCAGACGGGATGCAGCTATGATGGGTGACTACATCTGGTGTTTGATACGCGATGATGACAAACTTCATAAAAGAAAAGCACGTTCTGCTGTTCACTTTTAGTGTTTTTTTTTTTTTAATTTTGAGGGACTATTACATTAGAACATAATGTAACATTATGTGATATATGTAGGTAACGTTATATAACATGACGTTTTGTAACATAACATACCATTGTTGAACGGTTAAACTAACATTGTTGAACTAAATTTGTATCTTATGCAATATGATTTATATTAATATGTTTAATTGATTTTATGATCAAACGCTTGATGCAACAAAAAAACCAATGTTATATTCAGACTCAGCATACACAAATTAAATAAGAAACATTAAAAAATTTTGATAAACAGAGAAAAACAATTTTTTTTGTTACATTGTGTAATGCGACCCCTGGACCTTTAGGCAAGAAAATAATTGTAATGTAAGTCATAAAATGGATTTAAAAAACAACAACATACGTCGTTGTTTTTTTACTTGGAACCTATTATCAACCTATTATCGATATTGAGATTTTTTGTTACTTAAATAACATTTAATTTTTTTAATTGCGTAAAGGAGGAATCAGTTTTTCAATCATATAGATTTTCTAGTTTTTTATATCTAAACGTGACAGACAGAGAGACGGACGTTACAAAATTAATAGCTGCTTTTGATCTTAAGTGGGCCACTAAAATGAAAACAAAAGAGTTTATTTAAGAATTAGAATAACCCTCCCCCGCCCCCGTGTACATGGAAGACACGCCTCTGCACAAACCACTGTATAAGTTTTGGACCTTAAAAAATGAATATATCCCTTCTACTTGATCTAGTCGTACAATGAATCATTTGATCCGGTCTGCCGAACGTCAGCACAAAGTGTTATGAAATCCTTCCTCCAAAGAAAAAAAAAAAGGTTCGAAAAACGTATAATTACCTCCGTTACAGCCCTAACATTTTCTCTGATGGATTGGTACCATGACCTTGAACATTGGTAATCATGAGCTAGGACTCTGAATGTAGAATGTACCTGGAAAAGTCAACAGATTTCTATAACCTCTATCGGGTTTTATCCCAACTACCCGTATTTTTTGTGCAGAATTTGTTTCTCTATCAGGCACACTTAAACATAATAATGTCAGTTTAATTTCAAAACAGAACTGACAAATGCCAAAGATATATAAGGAAAAAGGTACTTCCGGCCCAATGTATAATTCTAGTATTAAACCAAAGAAACGAAACGCATAAGCGCAACAAAGCCCATTGGTTATTGGAATTGTGCTTCGTGTGTTTGCATCGACAATGAATAATTGAAAAAACGTTTCAACTTAATACGAGAATGGAAAGTGGAATAAATAACGTACCAGACAGACAAAGTGAGTTGAGGTGAAGTTTTGTAATACTAAAAAAATATTTCTGCTGAATGTTTAGTTCTCCACGCCTTGATAAGTAGCCTATAATGAAGATCTGTTTTTTTTTTAATTTAAAAAGTGATGAATTTTTTTTTAAACTGCGTGCATATTTAATTTTAGAAACTAAACGGTTCGCTTTCAGAAAACAGAAATGTAGCCTATGGACTAGACATTTGCAAGATATAAAATACCATATCATCATATTTTCAATTTCTTGTCTAGTTTTTGCGATCAAAATGTGACAGACGGACAGACAAATACAACTAATAGCGGCTTTTCTCATTTCGAAGGCCTCTAATAATTCTGAGAAATTATAACAGTCAAACCAGAATTTTCATCTTGTGGGCAGCCACCTAAAAATTTTTCCCTAAATATTTATATAAACTGTCAACTTTCTAGGAAAATTGATTGTTAGAGCACTTTTTGAGATCCGTGCCCACCCAGGCAGGTTCCACCCATGAATTTGCAAGGAGACGAGAGGTATTCTATTTGTGTGGATTTCTTACTTACGCATGTTATGTTATATGTTTAATTACTTGTAACTAGAAAATGGTGAAGCTGCTGCTAGTTGTAGACGTTACATTGAACGTACAACTTATTGTAAAGTATTCCTAAATATTCATTATGCTTGATCACATTACTCACGCTGACCAGCAGGATACTGTTACAAACCTATCCTCAGTCCAGGGTTATCTCCCAAATGTTGCAGTATAATTATTATTATTGATCTACTGGTTTGAATTAGATCTACGTTAAACATGGAGAATAGTCCATTCAATTTTTTGAGTTTTATTTTGCCACGAAAGTAAAAGTAGATTGTGTGAAAATAAGTTTACCCGTTCAGCAGACATATTTATATCAAATATAAAATAATGTGAAAACGGGTTTACCCGATTTGTAAAAAAAAATAGTTTTTTTAATAGAGATACAATTAGGTATTTTTGTCCATTTTTAGGGCCCTCCTGTAGTGGTAGGGACAGTGATTATACATTACGGTCTCTGCCATGATCTAAGGCAGTGGGGTAGCATCCAAGGCGCGAAGGGGTTCAATGAACCCTGGCCCACAAGCAATGGGGCCCACAGCTGTGGCGTAGCAACCATGGCGCGAATGAGCTCATTACGCTTGGGCCCATGTCTCAAGGCCAGTTGGAGCCCATATTAGAACTTAGGAAGAACATTTTTTGTGCATTTAAAACACTTTTAAGTAGTTTAACTCTGTTAAGAAGTTGTAACAACATTGACTTTTATTAAGACACTATTACTTATACGCAGTCCTAACTGAATCAAACGTCATGGCATAATTACTTTTTTTTAAGAAAAAGGTACGATCTTTACATTGGAATGTCTTAACATTTAGTTTACTCATTTTTTTGTTACACACTAAATTTGTCTTATTGGCTGGAGAGGAACCACATGGTTTCTAGAAACGAAAGGTCTCATTGCTCCTGAACAGGGCGGGTTCAGGAGGCAACGAAATGCGATCGATCAAGTGACGTTATTCATGCAGAAAGTGGCGGATGGCTTCCAGTGGGGCAACACAAATCGACCTGGTCAGTCGACGCTAGCGGTATTTATCGATCTCAAGCAGGCCTATGACAAAGTATGGAGGCCCGGTCTGTTGTTGAAACTGATGAACTTAGGTGTCGGTTCACATATGCTTAGGTGGATCCAAAGTTTCCTCACGGAAAGAACGGTACAGACTCGTGTTGGTAAGCACGTGTCGGGGAAACTTCCACTTGAGCAGGGGGTGCCGCAGGGATCGGCACTCAGCTGTACGCTATTTTTGGTCTACATCAACGACTTGCCGGCTCTTTTGAAATGTCAGAAGCTATTGTTTGCAGATGATATCGTGTTGTGGGAGTCAGGGAGGGATCGCCAACAGCTCATTGGCACTCTCCAGCAGGCATTAACAACTCTATCCTGCTACGCCAGAATGTGGAGCCTTGAAGTAAACCACTCGAAGTCGGTTTACTCATGATTTACGCTGGGCCGTGATATATTGAAGGAACCTGTCGAGCTACGAATGGATGGCAAGATTCTGGAATGGGATAAAAAGCCCAAGTACCTGGGAGTAATTCTCGATCAGAAACTGACTATGTGCGACCATATCCAACAGGTGAAGGAAACAGCTTCCGAGAAGCTGAACATCGTGAAAAAACTAGCTGGAACGAAGTGGGGAGCGAGAGCGGATGTGCTGAGAGGACTGTAAATGGGTGCAGTACGCTCTCACATGGACTACAGTCTTCCTGTTCAGGTCTGGGCTTCGCAAACTGCTCTAGCGGGCCTAGATTCTGTTCAGAACCAAGCCATAAGACTAATCTGTGGAACCTTTAGGACAACGCCAATTGCCGCTGGTGAGATTATGGCAAACATTCCACCGTTGAAATTGCGCAGAGAGCGAGCCGTCATACTAGCTCACGAGAGATATATGCGGCTGGAGGATGGATGCCCACTCAGAAGTCTGGTCGATAACTGGGAGGGCAGGAGACGCCTCAAAAACCGGCCCTGCTTCATGCATGTGGCGCGTGGGCTGGTCAGAGAGGCGAATCTGCCGGTGGAGCGGGCTGCTCTATCCCCGTCCGGTTCTATCTTCCCGATGGAGGCCCTCGGCATGCCGACGATCCGGAAAAACCTACTTGACCCAGTGGTGACTAGGCAGAGTCACCCCACACGGCTACTTCAAGCAGCCAGAGAGACTATAGCTTCATATCCAGCCGGAGTAACCACCATCTACACAGACGGCTCTGTGCAGACGCTCGAGGGAACGGTGAAAGCTGGGTACGGGACGGTAGTCCGACTCTCTGGCAATCCCGAAAGTGACGAGCTCAGTGGACCCTGTCAGCAGAAAAGCAGCCTCGAGGCTGAACTCGAAGCAATGTTCCACGCACTGGACTGGGCGGTTATGATAGTACGTAACGGGACTGCGTCAGCGAATGACATAGTCCTTTTCACGGACTCGGTAGCCGCACTAGAGGCCCTAGAACGGCTGGATGAAGGTGTCAGATGGGTATGGGACGTCCTAACGGTCGTGGGGCGTCTCCTACAACTCGGTGTGAACGTTACTTTGCAATGGGTGCCCGCCCATTGTGGGGTGGTCAGCCACGACTTGGCTGACCAGCTCGCGAAAACCGCGGTCGCAACGGCGCTCGAACATGATGAACCGTGCACGTATCAAAGTGTACGATCCCTGGTCGACAAACGCATGTTGACACTTTGGCACGACGGCTGGGATTCTTCGGATAAGGGTCGTGAGTTTCACAGAGCAATGAGTAGACCAGACAAAAGAGATGCATGGTGGCAACTTAATCGTGCGGAACAGGCAGTCCTAGCCCAGTTCCGGGTCGGCCACTGTCCAATTGGTGCTTACTTCGGACGGTGGAAGGAAAATTACGACACACGGTGTCGCCATTGCATGGAGGACGATGAAACAATAGAACACATTCTTTACGAATGCAGAGTTCTGCACGAAGGACGATTGGGACAAGATTTAGATAGAGAGAGTACTGGTTCATGGCCGACACATAGGTTGTCCTTGTACGGGGATAAGGCAACCTTAAGACTCACTGCTCGCTTCCTCTCACGTGCTCTAAGGGAGTAATTCTCAGCATGTTTTTCGTTGTCAATGGGGTTTCTGACTCGGAGAGGAGCCATCAAGATGTTCTTGAACCCGGAGTACTAGTGTGATATTTACTTGTGTAGCAGGCAGTGGTTACGTCCTATAGTCCTCGCAGTACTGGTGTGATATTTACTTGTGTAGCAGGCAGTGGTTACGTCCGATAGTCCTCGCAGTACTGATGTGATATTTACTTGTGTAGCAGGCAGTGGTTACGTCCTCGCAGTACTGGTGTGATATTTACTTGTATAGCAGGCAGTGGTTACGTCCTATAGTCCTCGCAGTACTGGTGTGATATTTACTTGTATAGCAGGCAGTGGTTACGTCCTCGCAGTACTGGTGTGATATTTACTTGTATAGCAGGCAGTGGTTACGTCCTATAGTCCTCGCAGTACTGGTGTGATATTTACTTGTGTAGCAGGCAGTGGTTACGTCCTATAGTCCTCGCAGTACTGGTGTGATATTTACTTGTGTAGCAGGCAGTGGTTACGTCCTATAGTCCTCGCAATACTAGTGCGATGTTTACTTGTATAGCAGTCAGTGGTTACGTCCTATAGTCCTCGCAGTACTGGTGTGATATTTACTTGTATAGCAGGCAGTGGTTACGTCCTCGCAGTACTGGTGTGATATTTACTTGTATAGAAGGCAGTGGTTACGTCCTATAGTCCTCGCAGTGCTAGTGTGATATTTACTTGTATAGCAGGCAGTGGTTACGTCCTATAGTCCTCGCAGTACTGGTGTGATATTTACTTGTGTAGCAGGCAGTGGTTACGTCCTATAGTCCTCGCAGTACTGATGTGATATTTACTTGTATAGCAGGCAGTGGTTACGTCCTATAGTCCTCGCAGTACTGGTGTGATATTTACTTGTGTAGCAGGCAGTGGTTACGTCCTATAGTCCTCGCAGTACTGGTGTGATATTTACTTGTGTAGCAGGCAGTGGTTACGTCCTATCCTATCTATATTTAGGATGAAACAATATCGCCCCCGTTTCTAATTTCTGGATTCGCCTCTGGTAAGGCATAAAGTTTTCACGTATGGGAGAAAACAAACTTAAAGAGATTTATAATGCAGTAGGTGGTAAAGCCTCTATTACCTGTTGGGCGTGGCTGACATTGTTGTGTCACGTAAAGTATCACTGACCACTAGGCCCTGGGTTGCCTGAGCTAGCCAGAAAAACCAGTGACTTGGCAGAATTTAAGTTATTGGTTAATATGCATGACTAAATGTATGACGCGTAGGACGTAATCATCTTCTTTTTTGAAGTAACGTCTGTATTATATAAGATAAGATAAGAAGGCCCGCCTACGAGTTTGTGTTCATCCTCAAGTTCTTGTTATTACTTCATAAGTTCGCCCACTACCAACCCTCCTATGTTATATATTTAATTACTTATTATTAGAAAATGGTGAAGCAGCTGTTAGTTCTAGGCCTGACGTTGAACCTACAACTTATTGTAATGTATTTCTATCTATTCAATAGGCTTGATCACTATACTGACGCTGACCAGCAGGATACTGTTACAAACCTATCCTCAGTCTGGGCTTATCTGTCATCTCCCACTTGTTGCAGTATAATTATCACTTATGACGTGTCGTCAGCATTGTGGTGATGATTGCGGCAATGTTTGCCGCATCGGGTGACACTCTAAAACAGAATATCGCTACTAGTTTATTATTTTTTTTTTACAAACCTTGTATCAACTCACTCTGTCTGTCTGTCTGGGTGGAATCTTGTACACTTTATTTCTCCCTGTTCCCCTTTTCGGATCGTAATTAATTATATTGCTTTTATAAACGAATGTACTAAACAAAAGGGAGATAAGTCTTAAGTAGAGATTTTTCAATATTTAAATGTTAAACTATAGACTTTTTCAGAGTATAAAACCTTCCATTTCTATAGAAGCTCATTGGCTAACGAAATAGATAGATACATAGATAGATAGTAGGAATCCCAATAGATAGATAGATAGATAAATAGATAGATAGTAGGTATCCCAAAATGTAGGGATTTCCTAAAATTTCCTCAGAATCAATTTCTTTTCTGATTAAAAAAAATACGTAAATGTTATTCGTTGAACAATTTCAGAGAGAGAGAAGTAACAACATACCCGGCAAGACGTTATGGCGATAGAAGTTCTACGATAATATAAAAAAACACAAAACTTTTTATAATATATTTTTTCCCTCTATTGTATATATGATACACATTTCTATCCCCGCAAAAAAACAACAACAATAAACACATTTAATGAACGATTTGCCTATTTCATGAATACATAGAACACAACAGACTTTAATCCTAAATGTAAGGGACACAATAACTATTGTTCTTCAAATCAAAACAAAAAATATGTTCGAACATACACACATACACATCATAGATATGTATGAATCTTTTTAAAAGGCATAATGAAATTATAATAAAATATGAAAGGAAAACATTTAGCGCCAAACTGTCTTGCGCCTAAACGCCGGCATCAGACGACCAGTTCGCAAAAATGGAGGCTCAAAAACGACTGCAAGTGAATGTACTGCTTCGGTCCAAACTGTCAGAACCAGGTGTAAAGAAAAGTTGGGAGTGGAAAAAACACGAGAAGCTGTCAAAGTTCTCTCATCTAAATTGTGCAAATAAATTGTTTCTTTCATACATTTTATGTGTATGTTTACTGTAAAGTTCCCTTTTAAGACCTTGCCATTCATAGGGCAGATGATGTTTAGGTCATCTTTTCTTTGGCCAAGGGTTAACGAGCAGGGTGGCCAGCACAACGACCCACCGCCTTTACTTTTATCAACTTAATTCAGCTACCCATTAGAGTTGGGTGGACTCAGGGGCGCTCTAAAAATCCCAGCCTTCACCGAGATTCGAACCCATGACGCCAGATTTGGAAGCCAAGAGCTTAACCACTCAGCCACCGCGCCCCCTTTTATAGTACAGTATACTTTGTAACATTAAAATAATCATGGAATATGTGATTTAGAAACAATGTATCAACCATCTTACACTCATCTGTCTGTAGACCATTTCCAAAACGTTGTCCTAAGTCTGTTCCGATCATGTCAAACTTGTTTTTCAAATTTCTTTCTTTTTTTTATTTTCCCTTCCTCTTCTAGTCCATGGCTAAAGAAAGCTTTGACCTGAAAGATGATGTCAAGGTCAAGTCTGCTAACTCAGACAATGGTGAGTACTCACGTCTATCTGATCTACTTAATGAACAAACCTGGTCAAGACTACAAATGTTCTGGTCGTTGCGTCTTGAAGACAAATGTCTCCTCATGTCGTATATGTGTACGTCTGTCCTCGACAGTAGATGCCCTTTTGGTCTCAAATGTATATCCCGCGGCCTTAGTAATAAATCTCCAGATGTTTCCTTCGGAAGCCGCTTGCTGCTAGGTGCTCTCTTCTATGTCAGTTAAAGCAAGCTGACGCCTAAGCTGGTTTTGAAAGCGTTTTCGGGGGCACCTCTGTAACATCGAACACCTTTCAGCTCATCAAAAAAGGATTGTCTTTGGCGTTCGCTAGTACCATTAGGCCCTAATGATTAGGGGATTGATCGGACACCCTCAACGAGGTAGACCACTTTACATGTCTGGAAAGCACTGTATTCAATGACGCATCACATTCAAGAGAAGTTGCTAAGGGAAGTTGCGCTTTGAGATGCCTCCAATGGAAAGTGTGGCGAAATAAATCGCACCAGCTGCTTATAAAAATCAATGTTTACCAAGCAATAGATCTCTGATTTCTACAATATAGATATGAGACATGTGTCTTATGCAGAAAGTAACTACGTATTATTGAACACTTTTACCGAAGATGTCTGCGCCCCATCATGGGCGTACGATGGCAGGACCACACCACAAATTACAAATGTTCAAGTAGTTATGCAAATTTAAATTTTAAGTGATTGTCAGTAAACATTGGTTGCTTTCAGTTGCATGTAATATGATGTAATACTCCTTTTTAACAGCATAATGTATTGTTATAAACCTGGTGGTGGCACAAATGGGGGTAGTGGTGTGTGTGTAGCCAGCCGACGCAAATCGCCCCAGGCCAGCGCTAGACGAGTGGTCAACCGTGACGAGTTACGACGGTCGGCTGAGACGAGTGTCAACATGGTGGTTCGGGAAGGATCGACGTCGTGAACAGAGCTCAGGAGCGTCACGAGAGTTGTAGTCATCTGACCACCTAGAAACGTCGATCGGCGTTCTGTCCGGTTCGAGAAGGCCAGTAGGGACCCTATATAAGAGCGGAGGTGTCGCAGTCAAGACGGTCGAGAAAAGGGGCTCAATACAGTAAGGTTCAGAAAAGGGTTTCACGACAGAAGGTTCACTACAGCACAGTTCAACTGTGTGGTTCTGTACGGAGCGTTACGACGGTTCAGTGCGGAGTACTGTCAAGTACAGTTGAGACGACTGGCGTCTTGATCTTGGTCTGTGATCGAGTCCGACACAACGAGCCTAGTGTGTGAAGTCAGTTCTGAACTGTTGAACCCAGTGCAAGCCCGGAACGAGACGGAGTGCCAGTGCAAGAGTTGATACGGCGGAACGGTGTTATTGGAGAGATATTTGTACAGTGTACGTGTTGCCAATTGTACAGCATTGGCTGTTATTTATTCAACTATTAAAGTGTTACGTTACTTTGGAGCCCTGAGTTGTCAAGTTCTTAAAGTTGGTGGTGTATGGTGCAGTTTGTAGAGAGCCTGGATAGTGAGATTCGTAACAGTATTATTGCTTCATGATCGATTTTAATATTTATTTCGTGACATTGTAGTAACACTTTTTATTCTGCTCTTGGTGATATAAAACAATATGGATCATCCCTTTTACCACAAAAAAATAATTAGTTTCCTAAATTAAACTCAAAGCGTTCGTTGACCTTTGACATACACGAAATTCTAGACTATATTTTATTATATGTTCTCCATAATTACATGCAAGAAAAAAACATACAAACATATTGTTTGTACAATTAAAGAAAATGTAAACAAAGAGGTATACTTTTTCATACAGAATCCCTTGAGGGCTTTCAAAAAGTTAATAAATTTACGACTTTTTTAAGGGTAAATATTTCTTCCTTTTATTTTTCTTCAGGTTTTTATATGTTTAACAAATATGACTGTGTTTCTGTAATTAAAGATGACAAAATGTGACACTTGTCTGTGACAATGTCACTAGTTTGTTAGCATAATGTAACCCATTATGACCAACACATTTTTTTCCTTTCTTTTAAAATAGCACAGAAGTTGATTTATTTAAGTCAACTCCCACCCCACAGCGCTAGTTATATAGTATATTAAGCAGACCATTGCAATGTTTGCGTCACATGTAGATCTAGTTGCCTGGAGGTTCTTTCTATTTACTATAAATCATGCTTTCTGAGGTTAAAGCTAGGTTTTCAGGTCAGAAGGATTCCATTATTTGACAGCACAGGTTATTTATCCCCCCCCTCATAAATTAAGGTTTCCGGAGTGCTATACAGAATGCTTTTTTTAGATGCCCCCGAAAAGGGAATAGACGCTATTAGTTTTGTGTGGTCTGTCTGTCCGTCCATTCCGGTAAGATCTCAGAAACTAGAAAAGAAAATGAAAATCGAACATCATGATATTCTAGATCATTCAAAGTTCTGATGCAACAGCTATTTTTTTTTTTTGTTTTCTGAATGTGAACCATTTAATTTTTTAAGCAGATATAAAAAAAAATAAAAAATTACACCACTTTTAAAAGAAAAAAACTACGGGGGAGGTAAGTTTGTTTTAAAAAGGTCACTGACTTCTTCATTAAAAACTCAAGCTTCATTCATAGATTTGCGCATTGGTACAAAAAAATTTCATCTAACGTCACAATGGAAAAAGTATCAATGGATTGAATGGATCATTAGAAAATATATTTTCCATTTATTAACTAACTCATAGAATGAAATAGGCTACTTATTCAAATGTTGTTTATAAAAAAGAATTATGATACGAACTTCGTTTTACTTTTAAGTTAAAAAAAAACTTTTATAGCACGTAGTTTAGACATATCCTCATTATACACTTGACAACAATCTAAATTAGACTGAATAGAGGCCAGGTGTAGATCTAGATTTCGATTTAAATGTATTGAACTGTTGATGTGTGTTTTATATAGGTTGCACCAATCGGTGTTTGGGAGTGACATCCCTTGTAACTGTTGTTGTCAACCAAGATGGCGTTAGATTAAACAGCTGATTTCATGTCTTATAATTTATATCCAGAGTCTTGTTATTATTCGTTCATGTTAATCAACATGGTGGCAGCGGTAACAAGAATTATATTTAGGTTTATATCAGTGATATAAAACTAGTTAAATTTAATTTTAAAAAAATAGATCTAAAGTGTAGATCTAGAATCTAGTAGATTCCAGTCTCAGTCTAAAGAGCATATATAGAGACTAAGAGAGGCTCGGGGTTATTCAGTTACGGTAGATATACTATAGTAAAGTTTTAATTGAAGATGGCAGAAGGTCTACTTAAACCACCAACAGAGTTAAATGTGACTGAAGGTAATGTCAGTGAAAACTTTCGTCAATGGAGAAGACAAGTGGAACTGTTTCTGTTAGCAATAGGAGCTGAAGAAAAAACTAAAAATCAGACAAAAAGCAATAATACTACATTGTGCTGGACCTCAGGCCGAAGGGATTTGTGAGCAGTTGCAGTATTATGAGAATGAAGACGTGAACGACCCGCAAATATTACTAAAGAAATTACACGACTATTGCAACCCCAGAAAAAATGAAGTTCTGGAAATTTTCAGATTTCGGAACATAGAAAAGGTGTCATCCTGTGATGTGTTCATTACGCAGCTTAGAGCTCAGGCTGAAAAATGTAATTTCAAGGAAAAGGATATAATGATTGGAGACAAAATCGTATTCTCCGTGGAGAAAAGACTGCAGGAGAGATTATTGAATCACGATGATCATGATTGAAGAAGTGTTTAGATATATGTCAAACATATGAGTATGAGCAAACTGCAAAAGGATTGGCAGAGATAAATAAGGAAACTGTTGTGAAGATAGATAAGATAGAACAAAAGAAAACTGACAACAGAAACAACCTAATAGATTGCTGGTTTTGTGGAGGCAGACATGCAGTGAACAGAACATCATGTCCGGCTTGGGGAAAAATTTGCAATAAATGCAAAGGTAAAAACCATTTTGCAGTTAAGTGTAAAACTAAGAATAAAATACATATGCATAATGCTATGGATGAATTTGACCAAGAGGAACACTTAAACTCAATAAATGTGTTGAACATAAATAGGGACAGAGTGACAGTACTATTCATGATAAATGGTCAACAAATAAGATTTCAACTGGACACAGGAGCTGATGTTAACATTATATGTAAGAAATATGTAAAAAAGACCCAAATTAAGAAGACAATGTGGAATAATTCCAAATTAAAAACTGAGGTTACTGCTAACTTAATAATAACGAATCCTAAAAACAAAAAGAATTATTTGGTAACATTCACAGTTGTAGAGAACCACTATCAATGCTTATTAGGCCGTAAAACATGCCAAAGTTTAAGTCCGATCACATTAAATAAAGATAGATTCATATCACAAGTAAACACTATGGATTGTCATCTGGGAGATTTAGGTGAAACGTCATTAACTGTCAATGAGAACATAGCTCCAGTGGTATCACCTTGTCGTAATATACCATTTGCATTTCAAAAGAAAGTGGAAGCAGAAATAGAGACATTAGTAAAAAGGAAAATATTAATTCCTGTAAATGAACCAACAGATTGGGTCAGCCAGATGGTTGTGGTTCAAAAGCCAAATGGGGATTTAAGGATCTGCATTGACCCAAGACATCTTAACACTGCTTTAAAAAAAGAACATTTTAAGTTACCAACTTTGGAAGCTGTAATGCCACAGTTCCTAAATGCTAAAATATTTTCTGAATTAGATGTAAAGGAGGCTTACTGGCATGTACGTCTAGATGAAAAGTCTAGTCTACTAACAACCATGATCACACCTTATGGGTGGTACAGATGGTCAAGATTTCCTTTTGGACTAAGTGTAAGTGGAGAAATATTCCAGAAGAAGTTAACAGAAGCATTGTTAGGATTAGAAGGATGAATTAATGTGGCTGATGATATCGTGTTTGTGGGATGTGGTCAGTCCAAGAAGAAGCAGAAAAAGATCACTCTGACAAACTGAAGAGATTAAGAGAGAGATGCAAAGAGAAGTGCATTAAATTAAATGAAACAAAAACAGTAGAGAAACAAGACCAGATAAGTTTCAGGGGACACTGCATTAGTGTGCAAGGCATAAAGCCTGACATAAAGAAGATCAAAGCTATTCTGGAAATGAAGAAACCAGAAAATAGCCAGGAAGCAAGAAAATTATGTGGAATGGTGCAGTATTTGTCAAAATTTTTTAACAATCTAGCCGAAGTGTCTCAACCATTTAGAGAACTAACAAAGAAAGATTGCAATTTTAGATAGACTGAAAAATGTGAAGAGGCATTCAACAAGATAAAAACAATGATTACAAATACTCCAGTCCTTATATTCTACAACCCTGACAGAAAAACTTGAAATACAAGTGGACAGTAGTCAACATGGACTTGGAGCTGTACTAATGCAAGAAGGACAACCATTAAAATTTGCCTCTCAAAACTTGATGTTGAGGAGCAATCGTTATGATTTCTCATTTCAGTGGGTAGAAGGAAACAGTTTACACATTGCTGACACATTATCACGACTGTGCGATCAAGAGGAGAAGCAAGATGAAGTTTTTAACATATGCCAGACATAAGTTGTGGACATACCGGATCCGTTATTAGAAAGAATAAAACAAGAAACAGACTTAGATGACACATTAAGTAAATTATCAAAGCAAATTATGAATGGATGGCCTAAAAGAAAACAAGATTTAGACAACAGGATAAAATCATATTTTGATTTTGCTGAAACTTTGGGACTTAGTAATGGAGTAATTTTGAAAGGAGAAAGGGTAGTCATTCCTTTCAGTATGCGTCACGAAATGAAAATAAACATGCCCACAGCACACATTGCATATGATGGAAATATGAGGAGGGCCCGACAGACGATGTTCTGGCCAGGCATGGCTGATGAAATAAAGCATATGGCAGAGACATGCACTGCTTGTCAAGAAAGAAAACCTATGAACCACTGAGAAACACTTATACATGATGAGAGAAATGTACCATGGGAAAAAGTTGGAGCTGACCTGATGGAAGTGGATGGAAGACAGTATCTAATTACTGTTGACTATTACTTTAATTTTATTGAGTATGATTATCTTATCAACAACATCACAAGATGTGATTAGAAAATTGAAAGGACAATTTGCTCGTTTTGGTACTCCAAAAATGTTAATAACAGATGGCGGTCCACAATTTAGTTCAAATGAGTTTTTGAGATTCACAAGGCGATGGAACATCAATCACATCAGATCAGATCCTGGTTATCCGAGAACAAATGGGAAGGCGGAAGCTGCTGTAAAGATAATGAAGAATTTAATACTGAAAACTAAACACAATGGTGATGATCCATATGAAGCTTTACTGGAACTCAGAAATACACCTCGGCAATGTACCGGATTTAGCCCAGCTGAAATGTGTCTTAAAAGAAGTCCTCGGACATTGATTCCCAGCACTTCAAAGTGTTTAAATGAACATGTTGTAAATGAGAAGAAAGAGAATTACAAACAACAAGTAAAAAGACAATATGATAAGCAAGCTCGAGATTTACCAAAACTCCATCTAGGGCAAACTATTTATTACCGAAACCCAGGTCAAAGAGGATGGTATCCTGGAATGATCAGGGAACAACTATCTCCAAGATCTTATAAGATCAAGGGAGATAATGAAGGACTATACATACGCAACAGATTTCATATTAGGCCAAGGAAAACTATTTTGAAAGACACTGACACTGATATCTATGATGGGAATGTCTTGGATGATAATGAAAGGCCAGATTTCTCTGATAACTGTTCTCAGCATGCATCACAGTCTGAAGTAGTTTCTCATGTACCAGACAATAATTGTGATAGAAATAAGCCAGCAAGAATTAGCACTCGAGAAACAAATAGACCTGTGTGGCATAGGGATTATGATATGTACTATGAATTTTTATGTTGAAATATTTATTCTATATGTGACACACTCTCAATTGAAATTGATTGTTATTTTGACTTGTTATAATATTCAGAAAATAAGATGAGTTATTAATGTTTGTTATTTTAATTGCAAATATTTCTGATATGTGTTTTGTTAGCTATAGAAAGGGAAGGATGTTGATCTGTGTTTTATATAGGTTGCACCAATCGGTGTTTGGGAGTAACATCCCTTGTAACTGTTGTCAACCAAGATTGCGTTAGATTAAACAGCTGATTTTATGTCTTATAATTTATATCCAGAGTCTTGTTATTATTCGTTCATGTTAATCAACATGTAGATCTAGATTTAGATTTAAATGTATTGAACAATTTGAACAAAAGTTGATTTATTATTTTATTGGCAGTAAGGAGATCTCTTGACTCTGTTTTATTTTATTTATTTATTTTAAAATTTTTCTCACTCTTCCTCTCTTCATTTTCTAACGTTTTTCTGTGTGTTTCCTTATCTGGTCGCCTATTTGCTCAATATCCCATTCTCTTCTTTTTCTCTCTTGCTGTATTTTGTTGCTTAAAGCACATAAACCGGATTTTATAAATCACAGTGTATTATGGATAATAAGGGTAACAATTTAAAAGCTTTCAATTCATTTTAAACAATTAGCTGCAAGCATAAATGCATATCATACTTATCTAATTACATAAAGTAAGCTACAATTGGAACTATGTGACGATTGTGGTAGTACCATATGGCCACAGTAGCCAGTAATAAATATATAGATTTAAGGACATTAATTAAAATAAATACAAAGTGAATGTACTGAAATGGAACGTTTAACCAAAGACCCCATAATTTTCTATTTAGCCTCTTTTTTATAATTTGCCACCTTTTTAAAGATTCTATAAATATAGAGATATTAATGCGAATGTTTCATAAGCTATAATTAATAACGTATGTGCATTTTTAGCTTGCTTGAGTATTTGTTACATATAATCTTTATCTCTCTAATTATCGACACTAAATGTGCAGCAACAGAACTTTCTTGACAAGAACAAACTTTTGTCACTCACCTATATGATCGTTCTTACTTTGTGTACTTCTATTGGGCCTACGTTTTGTACTAGTGTTTATACTACTTGACAATGTGTCCATTATTTCCGACAGTTCCCTTCTGGTTTTCGTCAAGGCTTGGGCTTGCTTTCATTGGTTTCCTGGGCTTCATCAACGTGTACGCAGTCCGTGTGAACCTGAGTGTGGCCATAGTTTGCATGGTGAACCAGAGCAGGACTGACTCCAACAACACTGAACAGTCCTCCGAATGCGGTGTTGGCGCTTACCGAAACGAGACGAGTGGAGATCAGAACCCTTTGGTAAGAGGACTGACCTTCAAAGTTTTGTCTGCTTGTGCACGTGTTCAGGCTGGTGACGTGTAGCTTGACCCTGCCATTCATTGAATTAAGTTACGCCTAGAACTTAAGCTTCGGTTGTTTGTAATTCTTCTATGCAAGCACTGTCATTTACATCTATACTATAAAGTAGAATGTAAGGAGTAGGCCTATGTATGTATGTATGCCCCGCATAGAAATCAAAACCGTGTGACATATCTTGATAGAACTTGGCATAAATGTTCCTTACATCATGGCGGAGACTGAAGTGCATGCCACAAACTGAGCGCCCTGAAAATAAATTTAAAAAATTAAATTTAACACTATTAAAGTGCGAAACTTTTTCACAAGTCGGGTAAACCCGTTTTCTCGGTAGTTCATATTTGGTGTCAATATATCAGCTGAACGTAAATCCATTTTCATACTCTACTTTCATTTTCGTAGCGAAATAAAAAAAATGTTAAGGGAACATTCGCCATTTTTGACAGATCTAATTCCAGCCCACTAGATCAGTAATTCCTCAATTAGGGCCCGCATGCCCCGGGTCATATCCGGCTAACTGATTTTTTTCTAAATGGGAAAAATTAATCCATTGTATATAAAAAGTATGCTTAATATTTCCAATACTGTGAGTCCTGATACTAATTTGTAAAAAAGCTAGTAAAGTAAGCATTGAATTCCGTATAAGTTGAGCAATTTATTAGGAGTGCTTTTATATGAACAGATTAATGTATCCTCCTATTTAGGACAGTGTTAAGGTTCTGTCAATGAACGATGGACCTTTTAAATTAGAGTTAGAGTTTTGCAAATGTCCGTTTAATAACAGTAGGCTTGTAAGTGTTAACACTCGGGCGTTGGTTAGTTGCTCAAAATTGCAAGTACATCTAAACCGATGTAGGCGTATTCAATTCTTAGTATCTAACTTGAAATAAACTTGAACAGATTTAAAAACAAAACAGAATAAAACTTGTGAGTAGAAACACTAGTTCAAGGATAATGTAAACAAAATAGAACTCACTAAAAGTACACATCTTTTCTGTCAAACGCCTCTTGCTTGTCTCCCCTTCAACAACTTTTACACCATTTAATTTATTAACTTGAATTACGACAGACCACCTCTTAAGCGTACACAACCAAAAACATCTGCTTTTCTTTCCTCAAGGTTGCACCATAAACACGCACGTGGCATACATTCCATAACATCAGGCTCAAGTCAATGTTCGCGTTATAGAACATTTCTGGAGTGCAGTTATTGATTTACTTGAAAGTCTCAGTGACTCTGATCCAGGGCCGGTCCTAGCAATTGCGGGGCCTTATGCGAAACGGATTGTGCAGGGCCCAGTCTGGGTAGGGAGGGATAAGCATAATGTCAAATTTAAGATTTTGTATTAGAAAATACTTTCGTCTTTACAATAAATTTATATCAAATGAAAGCTGACAATGACGTTTTTTTTATCGCGCGTAAAATTAGCACCCCAAAATGACACTTTTGTCTGTTTTTTAGTAGATTTATGAATTTGATTTTTTATTTTAGGAGATTTCCATGACTTTTTAGTATATTTTGCTATTACAGGAGATTTCCAGGAGCCTCTGGAAAATCAGGAAGCCACGGAAAACTTGCTATCATACATGTTATAATGTTTTAATTTAATAAGTTACACCTAGAGTTAGAGGGGGCCTATGAAAGTTCGGGGCCCACTGCGAGCGCATAGGTTGCAGTGGCCTAAGTCCGGCCCTGCTCTGATCAATACTATTAACTTTTAGAATTTCAATAACAGCTTTAAAAATGTCAAACTTCCATCTGAAACAGGGCGGCTATCTTGATTGGGATAAAACCACCCAGGGAACCATTCTCGGTTCGTTCTTTTGGGGCTATCTGATTGGTCAAGTGCCGGCAGGATGGATAGCTACCAAGTTCGGAGGCAAGTGGGTGTACGCTGTCACCATGCTGGTGTCCTCTGTGGCGACTGTCCTGACCCCACTGATGTCCAACTTCAGCTACATCGCTCTTATAGTGGTTCGTGTGGTACTCGGTGTGGCTACGGTAAGTTATTATTTAATACATAGACATATAGTAGAACAAAGTAAAGTTCCCCTATCAGCTATTGCGATCTATGTGGCAGATGATGCAAAGGTCGACGCTAGTGTGTCACGTGGCCAGCACAACGACCAACAGCCGTTACCTTCCCCAACTAATGTCAGCGCTGGGTGGATTTAAAGGCGCCCTAACGATAAAAAAAAATACAGACTTTATCAGGATTTGAACCTGGGACACCACGGTTCGGAAGCTAAGTGCTTTGTTATTCAGCCAAGCCTCCATTTACTTATATTCATCTATCCACCCTTATGTAAAAAGTTTGTGCTAACTTTGAAGCCTACTTAGCACGGCAGATTACAAGACTTCAAACACAAGAAAGATAATCTGCAACAATTAGTTTATTCCATCGCATGAAGCAGTGATGTCCAAACTACGGCCCGCGGGCCATATCCGACTCATAATGTATTGCTATTGGGCTCCTCGATGCTTCTGTCCATAGAAGTAATAAAGACTCGGTTTCATACATTGGGACAATTTTTTTCCCCGAGATGCTACAGGTGACAGGCGTGAGGAAAATATTTCTGGCGCCTTTGCCAACACAGTTTGGGTACTGCTGCTATAAAGCATTCAATGTGTTGCTATGACTACCAATGTGTTGAGCTGTTATGTAAAGAAATGAGCTGAATAAATCAATCTAAATGAGACCCTAAACTTAAGTCCCAAATTAGATTTATTTGAATTAATAGTTTTCTATTCCTGTTTTAGTTTGGTTTTGTTTCTGTTAGTTTGTAAGATGGTTACATGTATAACCTTAGAATGGTTCGAAATCGTTATGGTTTTACATCGCATATGTTTTAGTTTATTTAAACATACATTTATCAAATGTCATTAGATCATTTTATTAGAATATTGATGCTAATATTACAGGGCATGACATTTCCAGCCATGCATACCATATGGGGGAGGTGGGCGCCACCACTGGAACGGACTAAGCTTATAACATTTACCTATGCTGGTGAGTACGTAATGCTGTTTGCGTAAGTGTGTACTGTATACACTCGTTAAGTCATTAGATACTTCACACTGACATTATGTAAATCCTAGGCATATTGATTTGTTTCCAAGCACTACAGGTATATTCAGTTGTTGTATCAACAGTAGGCCTTCTGAATTGTACTTGGTTTGTATTAAATGACACGATTGCTTATGTATTGGTAGTGGAGCATTTCAGACAAGGCGTAAAACCTACAAATAGCAAACCTTTTTATTGTATCGGTGTACAAACTAAAGTGTTGATGATAAATTATGTTTCTTAGAAATCACCTTTCTGTAGGTTGACACTTTCTAGCGTCGCTGAACCAAAATTTTTAGCGCTTCTATTTGTAACATGTATTTAGTTGGCAAGTTTTATGTTTTATTAAGCGTCTTTGACATTGTTTAGTTTATCGTGAAAATCTCCATTGAGTATAGAGGTAACCAGTTGGAAATAAGCAACGAATAAAATGTCTAAGATTTCATTCTCACTGGCCAGCACAATGGTGTTGCTCATTTACCTATTTTATAAATAATATGTTGTTATTGAGCACCAGCTACAAAAAGGGGCTCATCTGACAGATCATAATGCAAACATATGTCCCCACATAAAAGTTAAGTCAGTAGTGAGAACTGAACTTAACGTGTACCTGTAATAAGATATAATTGCATGCAAGCCATTATATTTACTATGTTAGGCTATAGATATGTTCAGTTCTATTGTTAGATGAAATATGTCAAGGTATCAAACGTTTCTATTTTTCAAGTTTAAAATGCGGTCTGTATTTAAACGACTTAATGTGACTTTTATTTCTGTTTTATTCTGTTCTCTTCTTGTCTCCAACACCTCGGAATGTTACATGCGTTATTGTTACGTGGCCGCATGGAAGATATAATGCACAACTTATAAATCCACAAAAGTCACTGGATGTAGAGGCCTATTACGTTTTTGTCTTGCGTCACAGGGCGAGAGGTATTGGGAGATCTGCTATCTACGTTGTTGTTTTTCCCAAACAATTGTATCTAATGTTATCTAATTCTATGTTTTGAGGCCTTGAGTGAGGCTTAGGGAGGCCCAACTTCTTATAAAAACTTTGGAGAAGAGCGACGCGATAGCGCGTATTGTGTGCATGTTTGTGGACAGGTTAAGAGCAACAATCTCTCCCGACCATTATGATAAGGGATGCTGCATTATGGGAGTAAGAAAAGGAATTGGCTGCTGCTGTAAATCCTGTTCATTTTATCTTTCATATTTTTCCTTTTTTTTTCCCTCTTTATTTGAGTACTTTAATTTTGCCCAGTGATTTGTATTGTTCATATATTTGAATGGGTTTATCTTAAAACGGGTTAAGCGTTCTTGATTATGTTTTTTTTTAAAGATAGACCCAGCAATAAAATCATTACACGTATTTGATTAAATGAATTTAACCATAAACAATACATAGAGTTTCAAAGAGATTTTTTTTAATTTAAAGATAATCTAAACTGAATATGAGTTTATGTAGTATTGACTAAACTGAATAGTGAGTTTGTGTAGTATTGACTAAACTGAATAGTGAGTTTGTGTAGCATTGACTAAACAGAATAGTGAGTTTGTGCAGCGTTGACTAAACAGAATAGTGAGTTTGTGCAGCATTGACTAAACAGAATAGTTATTGTTTCTATGAACTTCACTGTCACGTTGATTTTTAAAGCTGTGTTCATGTTTGACCTCGCAGAATATATCTAGTTGATGTTTGACCTCGCAGAATATATCTAGTTGATGTTTGACCTCGCAGAATATATCTAGTTGATGTTTGACCTCGCAGAATATATCTAGTTGATGTTTGACCTCGCAGAATATATCTAGTTGATGTTTGACCTCGCAGAATATATCTAGTTGATGTTTGACCTCGCAGAATATATCTAGTTGATGTTTGACCTCGCAGAATGTATCAAATTAATCTTTGACATTGCAGTATATGTCTCGATCATGTTTGACCTACCAGAATATGTGCAGTTCATGGTGGTCCTAACAGAATATGTGTATTTCATGTTAGTCCTTCATAATATATGTCTATTTCATGTTTGACCTCGCAGATTGTCTTCTTCACATTGGACCTCCTCGCAGAATATAACTAGTTCATGTTTGAACTCGCAAAATATGTCTAGTTCATGGTGGTCCTAACAGAATATGTCGTTCATGTTGGTCCTCACAGAATATGGCTAGTTCATGGTGGTCCTCACAAAATATGTTTAGTTTAGTTGAAAATGAAAAGTTCATAAATAAAAATCAAACATAGGGCCCGCATGCTTCTGTACGTTTATTTTTATGTTGGTCAGCGCGTCCATTTTCTAGGATAAGACATGTTCAAATTAATATGCAGGTGTTCTTTTTGTGACTTTTGGTTGGCAGGTCAACTGTCTGCTGCCCGTATTATGAAATGACGAGTATAAATTGAAGGTAGGGCCGTGACGTTTTTTTTGTACCCATTGTATTGTTGAAAGGCCTGCGAAAAAAACAACTGATCTGTCTTTGTGGGTGTGTGTACGTGTATGTGTGTGTGTTGTGAAATGTCGACCACTAACGTGAGAGTTGCAAGGTGAATAGTGTGAAATAAAAGGCCCGGGCGATAATCCCGTCTGGCCCAGCCAACGTCCCGCACTCAGTCATTGGTGACAGTCTTTACGACATCCGAGGTCAGGAAGAAAGGGATTTGTAGATTATATAATAATGTGCATTAACCTTAACCTTTACAAAGAAGAGAACAGACACTAGAGAAACAGAAGCCAATGTGTGTTTTCTCTGAGAAAGGACCTGGTTAGAACTTAGCTGCGCTCAACTGTAGATATTTGAAACTTATCTTTTTAAAAAATGTAGCTAGACATACCCTTTGTAATTTTGAATCAATACAAATTTTATCATACTAAAATTGAACAAAGCTTTAATCAATTCACTTTGTCCGTCTGGTACAAATTCCCATTCTCGGATCAATTCGAAACAGTGAACAGTGAAATTTAGGCACCAGAAAATCAAACTAAAAATATTATTTATTTATTTTTATATAATAGTAGTTAATTCGGGTGCCCTAATTTCCGGGTGTCGAAATTACCGGTGCCTAAATTTCCAGTGTCTAAATTTGCTAGATCCGAGGTGAAGAGAGGTTGAAGGAGTCCAATTCTCTAATTATGATTTTGAGGGGTGGCCAAGTTAGGCACCACTGAGCGTCTGGGGTTTGTAGGAGATAACATTTGGCAGGTAGTTGCGTTAATTCTGGTGAAGTTTAAATAAAGTAGGGGCATGCGATTAATCAAATGACAGAACTTTTGACAATAGAAAGGGGGAGGGTAAATTAGTTAGATATATGCTGATAACTTTTATAATATATAAAATGTAAGCTGGTGACGTCACACATACCCAAACATTGGAAAGGTTTCGGGAGTAAATCAGGAGCTGACGACTCTTAGGCAGTTTGCAGCACACAGTGCTACACCCATGGCAGAGCTTGCGACGCCGCTAATCTCAAATTGTTATCGGCACTTGTAATCGGCCATCAATATAAAATTCTAGTTTAGCGATACAGGTCCAGCATGGCAACAGTAAGTTAAAAGACAGTAGTTTAGACTATAATATTTTCATAATACTGGATTTAGAGATGGTAGGCCTATAGAGGATTCTAGTTTGATGATAGGCCAATACATCCAGTTTTACAAGACTGCGCACAATTTTCCTGAATGTCTATTCTATAGAGTGTTAAATATATTGTATCTTGACTGGACATGGAGATCTTTTAAAACTACAAAAAACATCGTGAAAGTTTTTTAAAAAAGTTGACACAAGGCGTTATTTGGTAAAGTTATAAGAAGTAAAGTTGTCTTTTCAACCCTAAACTATGTAACAATAACATATCATTTAATTTTTAGATCTAGATCTAGTAATTGAACATCAAAAATAAGGGCACTCTCGTCTCATAATTATTATTTTGCAATTTTTAGATACATAATCTAGAAAGATCTAGGTAATCAATCTATTTAAATGTACATAAGATGATTAAAATCAACAGACATGAATTATTTTGATCTAGAATTTTTGAAATATTATCTTAATGGAAACTAATAGGAAATGGCTTTGTTTCATATATTAACTTGAATATATAGTTCTGTGATCAATAGACCATTCTAAAGAAAATCCGAGAAATGATTTTGTATTATTTCTAAACTTTGAAAACTAAAGATCATTACTTTAGAAAAGATTGATTGGGGCGACTTCCCTTAGAGCTTGAAAAATCTCTATATATAGGTCTGTGAATCGATCAATTGCGGATAAGAACTTGTTTCCGGTTTCCAGTTTAGATATAATATATAAGTATATGGTCTATTCATGGTCTATTTATTTATTTTCTGTCTGTGGCATTTTACGTCTCGAGAGAAGGTCTTTTCCCTTTGCAACTTCTTGTGTGACTAAAGAGGCCAATCCTTGATACATAGCTGCGATCGCAGTTTGGGCATTTGTAATCACCAGGCGCCGTTGCATTTTCATCCTTTTTTCTGCTTCTGTTGTGTTTGACATCTGCAATCCGTGACCCTTCCTTTAAGCTCTCTCTCCATGTGGATCTATCCAGTGCCACCTCTTCCCAGCTGCTAGTGTCGATTTTGAAGAGCTTCATGTCGCGTTTGAATAGATCCGTATAACGTAAAAGTGGGCGACCAGCGGCTCTCCTGCCTTCTATTAGATCGCCATACAAAATGTCCCGTGGAAGTCGACCTACTGGCATTCTACAAATGTGGCCAAGCCAGCATTCTTTAATTAATACACACGGGAATGCCCCGCTGACGTATGTGTGTTCAAGATATAGATTGTCTAGAGCTCCAGACCAAATTTAATTTTAAGGTCATTATATATTTTGAAAAATTATAACGGTCAAACCAGACTTTTCCCTTTGTGATCAGTTAGTATTTTTTTTTACCCAAAGCTATACATAAACTGGCACATTTCTAGGACTCGAGCAGAGTTGTGTTTACTGAGCGCCTTTTCCCAGATACCCTTCCCTACTGGTCCACAACTAAGATTGGAACATAGCACTCTGAGCAAGCAATAGGCATGAAAATTACGCTATGTAAAAGCTATTTTAAAAAATTGAATTTTATAAAACCAGGGAGAGAAAATATAAGGATAATTTCAAAAATTTAAAATTTAAAGTTATCAACAACTTTGTTTTTCAAAGCCACAAACAATAAGCTGACTCTCTTCTTAATCTTCTAGTCACTTTTTCGCTTTGCTGTTGTGGCACTTTTTAACTAGTGGAAAAAACAAACAACATTATTGTGGCAACATTTGACACTCTAGCTATCAGCAAACTAACAAACAAGTCTCTCTCTCTCTCTCTCTCTCTAGGTGCTCAAGTTGGTATAGTGCTGACTTTCCCTCTCTCTGGAATGTTGTGTAAATATGGATTCGCTGAAGGATGGCCTTCTATCTTCTATGTGACAGGTGATTCGATTCTTTACTGATAAATATCCTTTTTTTTTCTGTTAGATTATCGTAGTGTTTTTTTTTTATTTCTTCTTTCCTCTCTTTTTTCACTTACTCTCTTTCTTTCTCTCTCTCTCACTCTCTTTCTCTCTCTCTCTTTCTCTCTCTCACTCTCTTTCTCTCTCTCTCTTTCTCTCTCTCCTTCTCTCTCTTACTCTTTCTCTCTCACTTTCTCCAGTCTGTAAATATGTAGAGAATATAAGTGAAACTATTCTCTTCCCACATTAGCTGCTACTATAGTTTCCCTTGTCACTTAGATGTTTCTTGAACATTTACCAGGTATTGCTTGTTTTATTTGGAGCATTGCATGGATAGTTCTAGTCAGTGATGATCCAAGCAAGCACAAGAAAATCTCCAAGATAGAGCGAGAATACATCATTTCATCTCTCAAAAACAGCAAAGTTTCTAATTCAGGGGTCAGTCAATTCTAACATCCTTTCTTTTGTTATAATTAAATTGAGAACTGGATGATTTTCATAAATGTGGCTAAAGCTAATTATCCTATTAAAAAGAAACAAATTTAAGAGCCTACACCACTGCTAATTGTATAAGTTCTCCAGTATTCTGAGGAGAATAGATCAGGAAAAACTTATTTTCAGTAACACTACATTAAGGGTACTAGAAAGAAAACACCACCACATAGTGTAAGGGAAAGAATTAATATGAATATTTACACTATTAATTAAAAAAGCCCTCGGCACCAAAATCTGACTGATGCGCTCCCTGGTCATGGCCACATTTTTATATGCTTGCGAGTCGTGGACGTTGAATGCAGAGCTAGAGAGAAGGATCCTAGCAATGGAATTGAGATGCTACAGAAGGATCCTAGGCATCACATACAAAGACTGCATCACAAACCAAGAAATCAGAGACAGGGTTACTGCAGCGATCGGAGCCCATGATGACCTGCTAACTATTGTAAAAAGACAAAAGCTTCAAACCTTTGGCCACATTACAAGATCTACGGGGCTCGCAAAGACCTTCCTTCAGGGAACAGTGCCAGGAAAGAAGAAGAAGCAGAGAAAAAGCGAGGGAGGACAACATTAAAGAATGGACGGGCCTGCCATTGTTCTAAACAAGGCAAAAAAAAAAGGGAGGAATGGAGAAAGACGGTCAACAAATCTTGCGTGGTGCCCCAACGGTCCAACAGACTAAGGGATAGGTAAGGTAAGGTAAGGAATTAAAAAAGGAAAGATACTCGTTAAACAAGTAAAATATATAAGTTGGACTAAAAAAAAGACATAAGCCTTGTGAAACAATATCTCCCTAAAGTTTATGATATTTTAATAGGCATGTTCTGTTTTCACAGAGAATAAATAAATAACTGTAGTAAATTAAACATAACAATTAATTAACAGAGACTTCCTGTTGATATAAGTAGACATTGAAGACTACCCATTTATTAAATCACATCCTTTTAAGTACATGTACCGGTACTTTCTCACAGAAACATCCAAATATAAACATTAGCACAAGGCAATAGAATCTGCTACCAAGCAACCAGGAGAATATATCCAGGCCTCAATGTGGCACCTCTATGGAAACGTCCGTTACGGGAAATAGATAGGCTAACTGGGATAGAACACTGTTTCCATTGGGCTTTCGAAGCACAATCTAGTGAACAAGCATTGTGCGAGGATAGGATGAAAGAAAGGCTCCACTAACCTTCCCATCCACCATCCCCTTCTTTATAGGGATATGGGTGCTGATGGCCCTCTCATGAATAGTGGCAGTGCATTATAGGAGCATGCAGGAACCCCTAATGGATTCTTCCTCTGGCCTGACCAGGAAGAAGGAACTCAGATGTCGTGTCTCAGGATAACGGATGTTATTAAATGATCATCAAGTTGATGGAGATTCTCCAAACAAAGAGAAAGATAAAGAGCCATCTCTTATTCCTGGACTCTGAGTAAAATCCTTCCCTTTGATCAAAGCTCATAGGGTGCAAGCTCAACACTCAGGGAGACTACCGAGGAACAAATTTTGTCAACCATCTTTTTTCTATGCATGATCAAGTGAGATCTACTCTTCTAGTTTGAATGTGTCTGAATTTTGAACAGACTTAATGCTTAAAGAAGACTATGAATGAGTAATTTCTGCTGTTAGTATGCTCATTTTAGTTACCATTTTCTTTTACAGACACTGAGAGTACCATGGCTGAGGATATTCACTTCAATGCCAGTATGGGCTATTGTGGTGGCAAACATTACATCAGACTGGGGAGCCTATACATTACTGACCAACATACCAACATACATTAATGAAGTTTTGAAATTTGATATAACTTCTGTAAGCAAATGTCTTGCTGTGTTGTTGTTTTTTGTATGTGTTGCTAAAATTACTTGTTTTTTGTTTTGTTTTATGACTCTCTGACAATCCTTCTGACATGAAGATTATTTTGTCCTTGTCCAAACCTACTACAGGGTGGCAGGGTAATGGAAGCAGGGCCCAAACTCAGGCCCTTTATAATGATAGTCCTAAGAACATAGAGGATTAGTAGCATTCCAGACTGAGAGCCTATACTAATACATATACAAACATGTAGGTGAGGTGGCAGAGTGGTAATGAACTGAGAACTGGGATTTTCATTTTCACACACACCTGAGCCAAATCAACTCTGATGGGTAATTGACATTACTTGGGAAAAGTAAAGTTGGTTGGTCATTGTGCTAGCTACATTACACCATGTTTAGCCATCGATCATAGAAACCGATGATCTCTACATTGTCTGCCTTATAGATTGCAAGGTCATCAATAAAGTTCACAAATTGATGTAACTGTCTGTAAGCAAATGTCTGTATGTGCAGCTGACATGAGCTAACATAATATAACTACATACTGGGGAGCATACACATAACTTACCAATAGTTCAACATACTTGAAACAAAGTTAGGATGTTTGATATTATTTCTAGAAGCAAATGTTTTTTGTCTGTGTGAGTGTGTTGTTAGGAAGTGGTACACTCTGAATGTTTAGGAAGTTGGGGAAGATTTGAATCAACTTTGAAGAGTGACGTTGCATATATCTCTTGTTTCATGACTATCAGAATGGACTAGTATCTGCCCTACCCTACATCATGTTTTGGCTAGTGATCAACATTGGTGGCTGGATAGCTGATTTGATCAGAAAGAAGGAACTCTTATCAACTGGAATAACAAGAAAAGTATTTACTGCTGTGGGTAAGTCAGGACTAGTCATGACAACTAAAATCTTTTCTAATATTAATTGATGTAAAATTATATGTAAACTTTAAATTATAAGAAAAATAGTTTCTTTTGTGGTAATATAACAATTATAAAAAAGTTAAGTCATGCATTGAGACATAATGAGGTGCCTGATTGAGTGGATAAATGATTGGCTTCTGAAACAAGAGATCTTGGGTTCAAACCTTGATGAAAACTGGGATTTTGATGAAAGATTTTTAGAACTTGTCCTTGAAAAATCCTAACGGGTACCTCACCTCTGCTGGGAAAGAAAGGCTGTTGGTTGCTGTGCTCACCACATGACACCCTGGTTAACCATCAGCAAGAGAAATGGATGAGCATCATATCATCTGCCCCCATAGATTTCAAGGTCTAAGAGGGTACCTTTACCTTTCTTTACCTAATGAAACAACATTTTTAAAAAAGTTTTGACAATTCTCTTTCTGAATAATTATTTTGCATTTTTATTGAAATACTTTAATTCCCTGCAGCTTTACTTTATGCTTTGGTGAGTTCGTATTTTTATTGTTCATGCATACACTGTTTTTTTTTGACCAGGTAAAATAGCCCCTGCTGTGATGCTAATTGCACTGGGCTATGTGGATTGTTCACAGCCAGCAGTAGCAGTAGGACTTCTGGTCTTTGCTGTTTCTTTGACTGGCATTCAGTACAGTGGGTTTTTGGTCAACCATGTGGACATTGCACCAGCTTTTGCTGGCATTTTGTTTGGAATCGGCAACTCTTTGGCTGCAGTGACTGGGTTTATATCTCCAGTCATTGTTGGGGTTATAACAGAAGAGGTAAAATACACATCAAATTTTGGTTATAGAAGAGTTATACAGATGCTTAAAGAACAATCTTTTAAAGACTTGTTTAAAGAAAAATCTTATTATAAATTTAAAACTTGCACTGAATAACTTAACAGTAATCAGTCATGAAAGTATTTTTTTTGTATGTGAAGCAACTATGGATCGTCTCATGGAAATACCTGGGCATTAGCTGTGGTTGAAACAATGTTGCCCAAACATCAATTCCCCCCCTTTATGCAGCTGATATATCCAAAGGGATGGCAAGTGCGATACAGTATGGAGTCAGTTCTGTCGCAGGCTCTACCAGGGTTTAGCTCTGAGTGTTGCAAACTGCCTAAGTGTTGTTGACTCCTGATTTTTGCTCAGGTTTGACTCCCAAAGCCTTTCCCATGATTGGGTATGGCTGCAAGGCAGCAGAGTTTTTTTTCTTCTAGGTGGTTAACCAGCCATATTTAACAATGGCTTCCTGCCAAGGTTACTGGTTTAGGTGCAAGTTACTTGCCTTTGCCACTTTTCCTGTTAGTTAAAACATTTCTGCCAGACTCAATATCTGCTACGCGTGAAGGTCAGAATTTTGGCTGGTTGTCAGAGGCTATTTGAAACGCATACCATATGAAACATTTTTTAGGTAGTACAGTGCTTATATCCATTACCACTCATACATTGGTTTCAGAAAAAGACAAGCTTACATCAGACACAGAAGATCTCTCTCTGTTTGCCCTGGCAAAATTTATCATTTCTTAAAAATATTTAAACACTTTAAGAAAAGCATGGTTAGGATGGTTGGATTACTATTTTTGCTTTCAGTTACAATGAAAATCTTAATTTTTAGCGCCCCCGAACAGGAGAAAAAGACGCTATTACTTTTGTGCGAAATGTATGTCTGTCTGTCCTGTTTAGATCTTGTAAGCTAGAAAAGATATTGAAAATCCGACATCACAATATTTTAGACCATACAAAGTTCTGATGCAACAGCTACTTTTTTTTTTCTGAAAGCGAAAAGTCTAATTTTTAAAATCAGTTATGCAAGCAGTTTTTTAAAGAGAAAATGCTAATTAGTATGCATTATAAGTTAGACCTAAATTAAAATGAATAGTAATCTTAAAAAATTCATTTTCGTGAACTTTTTTTTTTAAATGCAAATTTTTTTATATATTTTTTTTGGAGCATTTGAATAAGAGATGGGCCTTTTCAAAATAATTACATCAATTATAAGACTTCAGTTAGGCATGGAGAGGCACGGTAACTGAGCCGTAAAGCACTTGGCTTCCGAATCGGGGGCTCCGGGTTCGAATCCTGGTGAAGACTGGGATTTTCAACTTCGGAATCCTTAGGCGCCTCTGAGTCCACCCAGCTCCAATGGGTACCTGATATTAGTTGGGGAAAAGTAAAGGCGGTTGGTCGTTGTGCTGGCTACATGACACCCTCGTTAACCGTAGGCCACAAAAAACAGATGAACTTTACATCATCTGCCCTATAGACCACAAGGTCTGAAAGGGGAACTAGTTAGGTTCACATCCAACTTTGCATTCACTTGTACCTATCCTTTGATCTGCTGTACTGTTGGGGCACTACACAAGATCTGTCAGCTTTCTTTCTCCATTCTTATCTCTCATTTGTCTTTGATATAATTTCATTTGGATGTTCTTTCTGAAAATATTGAAGCCTGCCTGGGTGGACCACTTCGGGGGCAGATTTTGAGTTTGTGTTTAAACACAAACTGTCTTTGTAATCTTGTATTTATTGTTGAAATGCCAACAAAAGATTTTAAAATTTAAGTTTTTTGTTTTAAATTTCGTTTAGCGAAATGACTTATTTAATTTAATGACGTTATAAAAGAGAAAGTATTTGTGTAACTAATATACTTAGATTTTCTTGAAGAATGTTTTTTTTAATTAACAAAATTAAAAAAAAAACATGAAATTTACAAATAAGTTTAACTACATACTTATTATTAAGACTTATAAGTGAATTGTTTGGAGTCTCATTATTTTAAACCAAGGAATTGATTATAGGTGAACTCCTAGGAAAATAAGTTTTAATACTATATGCCTTATCTCCCTTTATTTGTCCTAGCAACATGTTTCTGGAATCTACTCAATAGAGAAAGTAGCCTACAATCTATTTAGTATTTGTGAATTCCTGACTCATTATAGTAAATGTTACTAAAATGGCAGAGAGGTGTAACAGTAAAACTTGTTGAAAACTTCAGCTGTTAGCAATATGTTATAGGTCGTGCCTTATGCTGTCACCATTTCACCTTGTTACATAGTCATTATCCTAAGTCATTTAGGAGTGTCATTTTCTATTGAGATTTTGATTTGCATAGTTCTAACACTTTCAGTGTAAAAAAAAATCTCCATCATAAACCAAATGGCTAATATACATTATTTTAAACTTATATATTCATCAAAATAGCCTATTAAATAAATCATAAATACAAAAAAAGAAGCTTTTGTTGACCATTAGTGTTTTATTTTATTTTTCAGAGGCAGACGCGACTAGAATGGCAGATAGTGTTCTACATTGCTGCTGCTATCTATATTTTTGGTGCCATATTTTTTTTTATCTTTGCTTCTGGAGAACTGCAGTCATGGTCAGCTGAAAAGGAAAAAGATGAAGAAGTGGCATTAAAAGACAATAAGGAATCATTAAATCAAGATATTTGATTTACTCAAGTATAGTGCTAAGGAATCATTAAATCCTGATAATCAATTCACTTAAGGACAGTGCTAACGAATTATGATTGAATCCTGACATTTCATTCACTGAAGGGGTATATTCAACAAACTATTTGAACAATATATCTAAGTTGTAAGACTGAAAAGAACTAGATTGTATTTAAATTTGAATAATCTCTTTGAAAACTAACACAGTATAATGATATCACATAATTTATTTGTTAAAAAAAATATCTACAAAATCTTTTTATTTAGAAGCATATTATTAGGTGGCAAATTTGTAAATTATTAAAAAAAAAAAAAAACATTATTTAAGACTAGGGTATAAAATAAAATAATTTTTTAATATTAAAGAGATTAAAAAGTTTTTAGTTTTATTCTTTAAAAAAATAGTTATTCTTATTGTTTCATCTGCGTAATTTTGAAACATTTTTGTTTTTAACAATAAATACCAATAGATTACCAAAGTTGTATAAAGTAAATTTATGTTAGTTGAATAATAACATAAACCCATTTCTTTGGATGCGAAAACTATTTTTTACTTTAAAAGAAGAACATGACATTTGGGCAATTAAGATTATATATATATATATATATATATATATATATATATATATATATATATATATATATATATATATATATATATATATATATATATTTATATATTTATATATTTATATACACATACATATATGTATACATATGTATATATATAACATAAAGTATTTAGATTAAAGTTAATGCACATTTTAACTTTGAAACATACTTTTGTCTGTCCTTTGCTTATCAACATGTTAGTGGCATATATTAGTGAAAGACTGATGTGTGACTACAGTAGTTATAGAAAAAAAATGTTCCAGACTATAAGTTACCTGCTACTTGTTATGATAAGAAAATAAAATCAATTACAAGAATTATATTTAAAAATGGTTAATGGATATAAACATAAAATTCAAATTGAATCAAAAACAATATTTTGCTATAAAATATTTTCTAATGTGTCTTTTTTAAAAACATTTAGAATACAAAAAATATACCAATAAGTAGATATTTTTATAATTTCATATATCATTTATTCAGTTAATAAAAAAATTATTTTGTCATGATATGACATAATGAATTCTTCCAAAGTTCAACATTTTTAGGCTATTGAAAACACAAAGAAAGTACATTTTAAATGACATGACCTTTTCTATCATTAAAGTGAAATATTTATGTTATTGACTTGTTTTTATTGGTTATATGATATCTGTGTTGATCATTTTAACTTTTTCTGTATAAAATGAGAAACTGCCTTTTTTAAATTGTATTCCATTGTTATTTTAAAAAAGGAATGCATTTTTTAATTAAATAAACATACACTTCTTTTTATGTATTTAATTGCTATTTTGAAAAATTAAAATATTATTACATTTGGCATTACGAGAAGAATTTGATGAGTATTGAATAATGTTCAACTGATTGTAAACTTTTGTTGTTTGACTACATTCAACAAAATAGAACATGAAAGAAATTAGATTGCCCTAAATTTTTTAAATTCATACTGACATTCCCATAAACGAAGGAATTTTATAGTTATATTTCATGCCATACTAATTTCTTTGCCCTATGAGTAGTATTTTGAAGTAAATGTACACTCCATTGTAACTGTTCTATTGCTTGTCTTTTTTTTTCTTTCCTTAAAAGTTGCCCTATGCCATTTTTGTCTTGTAAATTTTAATTTAAAACCATTTTACTGTAATGTACTATTATTGAAGTTTGCAAAAAGGTTCATGGAAGTTACAACAATTGATGTCACATTAGTGAGAATTTCTTTAAAAAGAATCATGTCAGTAATTGAATTTCATAGTATGACTTTACATAAAAATATGATATACATTTTAATGGCAACAAACTGAAAAAAGGACTGGATTTAGACCTATGCTATTAGAGGTATGGGGCCCTTTGTATAGCAATGTTTCTTTTGCTCATTCTTTAAAATGGTTGAAATTATTGCTTTAACAATTTTTGGGTGCCCTCAACCTAAACTGTAGCTTGTTTTGATTATGATAAATCCAGCACTGGATGATAGGGTAGATCTGTTTACAGATCTGTATGCAAACAAAATGAATGGCTGCCTGGTTGTGCGGTTTGTGCGCTGGACTGTCGTTTGGATTTATTGATGTTCTTGGGGGTTTAAACCCTGCCCGCTCCCATCCACCGTTGTACTGCCAGAGGTTTGGACTAGAAAGTAAACTATCTTCAACTCTAAAGGAACATCTGAAACATACAACATTTTACAAAACATTTTTACAAAAAATTTGTGTGTGATAAAGACATTGCACTTGTTCAGCATTTTCCTTTTTCAGATATATTTACTTTATTCTTTGAATCTTTTAGTACTAGAACAAGATATAGTTGAACAATTTCTGACATCTTTTGATTAGAATACTTCTTTACAATGCTTTATATTTATATGAACAAGATAATTGTTTGTAACTAAATGGTCCAGTTTATAAAGAAGTTGGAGCCATTATTGATTGTGATAACTTGTTAATGACATTGCTTTTGACAAACATTTTACTGATAGTTATTTTGATATGGGCCTATGTGTTTGTATTGATAATGTAAATTTCTGTTTGTGTGTATATTTAAGGCTGTACTGTCTCATCCTTTAGGATGTCAACAAAGTTTCAACCAAATCACATCTAGAAAATAAACCTGGACTGGAATCTACTTTGAGTAATATGAAACATGTGACTAGATTGATATACTTTGCAGATTGATTTACTTTGTTTAAGATAATTCTTTTTGCGGGGGGGGGGGATAGAGAGAACTGCAATGTTAATAGAAGTTCCAATAAAAAAATAAGAGGATCAAATTTACAGAAAGATTTATTTCTATAAATTGAGCTTCAAATATTAGTATTTTATGAAGAATACACTGTCTTAAAATTAATTACATTTTTTCCTTATACATTTTAGTATAAAAAAAAATAAATAAATTATAAGATCTTTATATTGTTTTTAGTCTTTTACATTGTTTTATTTATTTTATGTTTAAAATTACATGATTTTTTTTTATTGAGCAGGCAGATATTTGTTTTAAGCTTTAGGTTGGGGAAGTTGTTGACATATTGTACAAATATACATGAGTCCATATCCTTTTTCTTTTCCCCCAATTACTTGTAATAGCTTTTACCTTTTTACCCGTTAAGCATTTTAGAAACTGCAATTTATGTTTACTTTGTACTGTCACATAGAATTTGGTAAAGGAAGGTTGTCAGACTTTCCTCTGACCTCAGTGTACAAGATAATGGAGCCTGCTATGACTATAATATGTCCACTTTGTGTGAATTACTGAGTGGCTTAAGTTGAAGTTCTAACGCATTCGTTCCATGGATCAAGTTAATTCTTATATAGAAATGCTGAAAATGAGTACTAGCAGTGTATATTATTGACATATCTCCTGTAAATACTCTCGTGTTGGCTGGGCCTCTGCTGGGTAATACATAGCTTGGTTCTTTTAGTTCTAAATAGTCGTGAATTGTTTTGGGTCACATGCTATGTTTGATTTGACAAGTTGACGTAATGCATTCTGTCTTTATAAATGTTGCTTACGATGTTTTTTGGTTGTGTTACTGTGTGTGTGTGCATTTTTGCCAAGCTTAAATGAGTTAAGTTGTATTCGTGTAAAATCGTGTAAATCTATTTTAAAATTACTTTTTCATGTGTTCGGTATTTTTGTTTTTCAGGACATGATTAAAAGAAAGTGTAATAATAGCTTCCTCTTTGATATTGTTTGTGTCTGTGTGTAAAGGACTGTGTGTGCCAGTGTTCCATGGTCCTAGTGAGTGGTCAGAATGCAGGTGGATGAGGCTTGATTTTATCATTTGTTTGAAACTATTTATTTTTCTCTCCATGCTAGCGTGGTTCTACATCAGCGAATACAGCATTTGTCTTTCAGTCCAATGAGATACAACTGCCCCCAGTCTGTGTACTTTTCTTAGATTTTTGCTAGATAGATAGATAGGGAGATAGTAGGGTCATATTAAAGCGAGGACAATTTGGGAGGCTGGGCTACAGTCCCAGAAAATCCACAAGAGAGGGGCCTCCAGAGAAGAGATTAAAATATTTCAGAGTTTCAACGTGTCGCAAACTTGTACGTTTTTTTTTCCTAACATTTTTTTCACATTTTTAAGGCAATTTCAAGGTAATTGCAGTATTTCATTAACCCTATTCTGCGCAGCCCCAGCTGTGACCTACACATCCAGCGCAGGCATAACCATTTTCTTTTCGCCGTCTACGTCTGTCCTCGGCAGCGGATTTTCTTTCGGTCTAAAATATGTATCTGAAGCTGCATGCAACCAGGTGCTCTCTTAAAAGCAAGTTGAAGCCTAAGCTGGTCTTAAAAGCAGTCGACCACCTTTCAGCTTACAAAAAAAAAAACCAGGTTACAAAAGACAGTTTGTGTGGAAACACAAACTCAAAATCAGCCCCCGAAGAAGTCCACCCAGGCAGGCTTCAATATTTTCAGAAAGAACATCCAAATGAAATTATATCAAACACAAATGAGAGATAAGAATGGAGAAAGAAGGTTAACAGATCTTGTGTAGTGCCCCAACCGTCCAGCAGATCAAAGGATAGGTGAATGTGATTGTAAAGTTAGATGTGAACCTGGCCTAACTAGTTCCCATTTCAGACCTTGTGGTCTATAGGGCAGATGATGTAAAATTCATCTGTTTTTGTGGCCTACGGTTAACGAGGGTGTCATGTAGCCAGCACAACGACCAATCGCCTTTACTTTTCCCCAACTAATGTCAGGTACCCAGGATTCGAACCCAGGACCCCCGGTTCGGAAGCCAAGAGCTTTACCACTCAGCCACCGTGCCTCCCCTGGCCTAACTGATGTCTTATAATTGATCTAATTTTTTGAAAAGCCTCAATCTTTTATTCTTTTTTTTTTTTTCGGTCAAGAAATCACAATTCATTTAATATCCACTAATTTGTAGTAATTTTCAAAATAAAAATAAAAATAAAACATGAGTGGTCAAGAAATTACAATTCATTTAATATCTACTAATTTGTAGTCATTTTCAAAATTATAAAAATAAAACACGAGTGGTCAAGAAATTAAAATTCATTTAATATCCACTAATTTGTAGTCATTTTCAAAAAATATAATAAAACATGAGTGGTCAAGAAATTACAATTCATTAAATATCCACTAATTTGTAGACATTTAAAAAAAAAACATGAGTGGTTAAGAAATTACAATTCATTTAATATCTACTAATTTGACAACGCTAAGGTTGTCAATTGTAGTCAACCTGAATTTAAGTTAATTTTTCTTGTAGACATTTTCAAAAAAATTAAACGAAGCAAAAAGAACTCTGTAGTGTAATTGTATACAATTAGTTTATTTTCCTTTTAAGCACTTGGCATTTGTCGTTGTCACTTTATGGCTAAAGGGGACATAATGTATTGAACTTGGTGGTAATACGAAGAGGAAAAAGTGACGGATTTCATCCTAAGCCTCCATTCTGTCTCGTCAAATAGTATTTTAGACATATAATAATATTTAATTTTACACAACAGAACAACATCTTTTCTATAAAGTAATACAAAGAAAAAGGACTTCCTTGATAAGTAGACTCAGTATTATTGCTTTAACAGTAACAATCTTCAACATAAATGAGTTCATTAACAAAGCTGCACAGCAACATTAAAAATCTTTCAGGAAATTGACTTTGAAACAATGCTATGTTCCCAGGTAATAGCAAGTAATTAGGCAAGGCAAGCTGCCCTGTATGCCTTATGTATTTAAAAAAGACTGATCAGGGAACAGCTTAATACCTCTCACGACAATTTTTTAAAGGTCTCCTTGAGATGTAAGAGGGCTACTCTGGCATCATCAAGGTGACCCTTGGGTCTGTTAGAGTCATTCTGGGATAGTTAACCAAGCAAAGGTACTACTGTATCACAATTGTTCAGGGTTCTGTTAGGGTCATGTGTAAATTATTTCAGGATAGGGGTGTCGATTAAGGATTCTTTTTTCTCTCATTACGAGGGGTTTAAAAAAAAAATTAAAAAATAAATAAATAATAGTTAATTTGTCTTAATATATTACATTATTCATAAAAGATTCCTGACTTTCAATTGTCTGCCCTTGTCTATATTCTTTAGGATTATTGGTTTGGGTTATTTTTGTTTCTAGTCTCTTCGCAGGCTCCATTCAGTTGCGTCTTGTTTTCTTGTTCCTTGGTTTCCTAGTATGTCTAGGATGAGGCTGCCGCTAAGATATAGACATTGTCATAGTGTTCTTGTTACGTTTCCACGGGCTTGCCGTGTTCTGTGAGTGTAGTACATACACAGTTGATGTTGACTTGTAGCATGCTCTCCGATCATGTGATCAAAGAGGACGTAACCACGAGGAGAAATAATTCTTCAAAAGTGTTGACTTCCCTTTACAAGACAGTTCTTTAGTAGTTTTCCATAGATAAATAAAGTTCGATTTGATTCCTATTCCGCATCTCTCAGCCCAAACTTTCTTTAACCCAGGTACATACACTCTCACACACTCGCATAACCACTTAAACTAATTGACATAATACCAATAGAGTAACTTTACAGATTGATTACAGTATATGGATTTTTATCTCTGAGGTCTGACAATTGAGTCAAGGACAATAAATTATACAATAATTACAATTTCTATCTAACCAGTATAGTTATCAATTCTATGTTCAATTATTTTTCTAAAAATTAACTCTAGATTATAAGGATTTAAAGATACATTGTTATTAACAACTTTAATTCTACTGTGCCACACAAGACTTCTGTATTCACTCACTATTATTAGATTAAATTTATGAATCATCTTACTTTTGATTTTAGGCAATTTATTTAAAACAATAGCTAGGTTAAGATTAACATTGGTGTTACAGTTTGCCTCTAGTAGGTCTTTCATAGTGCATCTAACATTATCAAATATTTTACATTTTAAAAACATATGGCTTTCATTGTTACCATTATCTGTGTGACATAAAACACATGTGTGTACATTTCTTTTCTTCCTTCCTACAGGGGTCATCCCGAAGATTAGTCTGTATGTTATTTCTCTGGCTTTGGGTGTAATGTGTTTGCTGTGTAGATTTATAAAAGTGTCTCTGAAATCTATTACACCTATCTCTCTACTCCATTTGATCCTATTGAATAATCTTTCTTGTAACTGTTTCTTAAGTGTTGTATATGTGTCTTTTAATTTACTGTGTATTAGATGTTCATTGCCGGGGAGTATTCTTGATATGGATCTGTAAAATGGATGTTTGTTTGTACCAAAGTGGTGTGGGGTGTCATTTTTTATTGGAATTATTTTATTTAACCTTAAGCCGTAGTAGTATATTGTTAATGGAAAATTGTTTGGGTTCTTGGCTACTTGTCCTATGTATTTTAATCTAAGTGCTTGTATTTTGGTTCTGATGTCCTGTAAGTTTATCCCCCCATCCTCTTTGTTTTGAATAAGTGTTGTGTGTTTAATGTTTCTGATATTGCTTTTAAATACAAAATTCCAAATGATTGTGTTTATGCTTGGTATAAAAGTTGGTGGAGGTTCTGTGATGTTTGCTAAATAAACTATCTTCGGGATGGCCAGGTTGTTTACTAATATTGCTCTACCAAATATAGTAGTTGCTGCATAATGAAATCTTTTAAGTGTGTTTTTGGTTTTCTTTAAAATATTTTCCCACTGCTGTGTGTGGTAATATGTTGGGTTGCTTGTACACGTGATGCCGCATATTTGAATTTCCTTCTCTATTTTAAGGTTAAAGGGGATGTTTGAGGGGATTTCCCACCTGCCCAATCCCATATTACAAGATTTATTTATGTTGATTTTTAACCCGCTGGCCCTCCCAAATTGAATAAACTTATCTATGATTGCGGCTATGTCTTTTTCTGAGGAGGGAAAAAGGGTGGTGTCATCAGCGTATGCTTTAACTTTAACTACGGGCGTGGGGCCTGGGATTCTTATCCCCGTGATTCCACTATCTAGCCTGATTGTTTCTAAAAGGGGTTCTAGGCAAAGGGTGTATCTCTCTGTGGCATTTTACGTCTCGAGAAACGGTCTTTTCCCTTTGCAACTTCTTGTGTGACTAAAGAGGCCAATCCTTGATACACAGCTGCGATCGCAGGTTGGGCATATATAATCACCAGCCGCCGTTACATTTTCACCCTTCTTTCTGCTTCTGTTGTGTATGGTATCTGCAATCTTTGACCCTTCCTTTATGCTCTCTCTCCATGAGGATCTGTCCAGTGCCACCTCTTCCCAGTTGCCAGTGTCGATTTTGAAGAGCTTCATGTCGCGTTTGCATACATCCGTATAACGTAAAAGTGGGCGACCAGCGGCTCTCCTGCCTTCTATTAGATCGCCATACAGGATGTCCTGTGGAAGTCGACCTTCTGGCATTCTACGAACGTGGCCAAGCCAGCCAAGGCGTCTGCTGCTGATAACAGAGCGGATGTCCTGGCACCCTGCTCTTTGTAGCACTTCCTCATTGGTTATCTTATCTTGCCACCTTATTTTAAAGATCCGCCTTAGGCATCAGAGGTGGAAAACATTCAGCTTTTTTTCCTGCCATGAGTAGGTTGACCATGTTTCACTTCCGTACAGCAAGGTGCTCAACACACAGGTCCGGTAGACTAGGGCTTTAGTCAGCAATATGTTGTCCCAGACTCTTTTCTGCAGCCGTGACATGGTGGCCATTGCCTTGGCTATCCTGTTGCTTATGTCTTTATCCAGTAGAGTGTTGTTGGATATGATGGAGCCAAGGTAACAAAAGTGATCAACAATTTCTAGTGGTTGGCCATTAATGCTTACTTGAGGTGCAGTGTTTGTGTTTTGGACAAGTATCTTAGTCTTGCTTTGACTGATGTTTAAGCCAAACTTCTGGCAAGCAGCAGATAATTTGTCAACCAGGCACTGTAGCTGAATATCAGAATCAGCCACAATAGCTGCATCATCAGCATACAGGAGTTCCCTGACGAGTAGCTTCCTAACCTTGGTTTTTGCCCGCAGCCTTGATACATTAAATAGTTTTCCAGAGGATCTTGTATGGAGAAACACACCTTCGTTTATGTCGTTGTACGCATAATGCAGTAGACAGGAGAAGAATATGCCAAACAGAGTAGGTGCGAGCACATATCCCTGCTTGACACCACTGCAAACCTCAAAAGGTGCTGATTGGGCTCCATTGAATTTGACAGTGCATTTAGTTTCCTGGTGAAAACACTCAATGAACTGCAGTAGTTTGGGAGGGCAACCTATTTTCCTCAGGAGTTTGAAAAGGCCACTTCTGCTGACCATGTCAAAAGCTTTAGTCAGATCAACAAAAACGATGTAAAGGGGTCTGTCTCTCTCTCTCTGAATTTCTCCTGCAGTAGTCGTAGAGAAGATATCATGTCTACAGTGGATCTACCACTCCTGAATCCACACTGAGACTCTGGGTAGACTCTAGAAGCTATCACTTGCAGCCTGGATAGTGCCACTCTAGCAAATATCTTGCCCACTATACTGAGGAGAGAGATACCCCTGTAATTGTTGCAGTCACTCCGATCCCCTTTGTTCTTGTATATTGTGACTATAGTTGCGTCACGCATGTCCTGTGGGACATGACCTGTTTCCCAACAGCGGCAGAGGAGAATATAGAGTTCAGGGAGCAGGAGTGATTCGTTGACTTTCACTACTTCCACTGGGATACCATCACTCCCAGGAGATTTTCTATTTTTTATGCAGTTAATTGCTTTTTTAAGGTCACTGAGGCTCGGAAGATCATCTAGGCATTCCAGTACTGGAAGATCTGGTAGAGAAGCCAGGGCGACATCGTCTACTGTGTTCTGTGTGGCATAGACTTCGAGGTAGTGTTCTGTCCAACGTTCTAGCTGCTTGGTTTGATCTGTAATTTTTCTCCTGATTTGGATAGAAGGGGGGCAGGCTTAGACACTGTTGGACCCAGGGCCGCTTTAATGCCATCAAATAGAGCTTTGCTATTTCCTGAGTGGAGACTGTCTTGGATTCTGTTGCAGGTATCCCCCCAAAAGTTGTTAGCACTTTTTCTAGCCATTTGTTTCGCCTCTTTATGAGCACTTTTGAAGGCCTCCAAAGATCTTGGACTTGGCTTTGTCTTGAGAGCGAGGTGTGCAGATCGCTTTTCTCGATGCAAGGTTCCATTTGTGCTTGATTCGCCTCAAACCAGTCTACATTTTTGTGTTTTTGAGGCCCAAAGGCGGTGATTGCCGAACTGTAGATTACATCTCTTAATTTCTCCCATCTGATAGAGATGTCTTCTTCATCACTTAACGAGGGGATTGAACTGTTCAATAGCTCGCCAAAGAGTGCACACTTCTCTGGTTCACCTACATGGTTGACGTTAATTCGCCTAGTTCTGGGTTGAGTGGAAGTATAAGCCTTCTTTAGAAGTAGTTTGATTTTGCTTAGCACTAGTGAATGGTCTGAGTTGCAGTCCGCACTATGGTATGAACGGGTGTGGATGACACTTTTCAGATCCATCCTTCGGGTGATGCAGAGGTCAAGCTGGTGCCACCTTTTTGAGCGTGGGTGCTGTCAAGAGACTTATGGCGTTGCTTGCCAGAGAAGAATGTATTTGTTACACACAGTTCATGAGAGCTACAGAACTCGAGTAGCCTTTGGCCATTTTCATTGATTTTGCCAACACCATGAGGTCCCAAGCATTGTGGCCATGCATCATTTCCATTACCAACACGGGCATTAAAGTCTCCATTTATATAGAGGTGCTCGGATTTTGGAATACTTTTAATTACGTCCTCTAGAGCTTGATAGAATCTGTCTTTGTCCTCTTCCGGTGCAGCAAGGGTTGGTGAGTAAGCACAGATTATATTAACTTTGCCTTGCGGTGATGCAAATTTCATGTGTGCTACTCTTTCATTGCCAATGGGAAACATCGCGATGCAGGGGACGAGACTGTTTCTTATTGCGAAGCCGACGCCATGTATTCTAGGGCTTTGTTCTGGTTTTCCTTGCCAGTAGAATGTATAGTTGTTTTCTGTAAGAGATCCGCTGTCTGCCAGTCTGGTTTCTTGCAGGCAGGCCACATCAATGTTTAGTCTGCTGAGTTCTCTGTCGATGATAACTGTTTGACGCATGTCGGTGACTAGTTCAGGGTCAGTATTGAAGCCAGGACACATTGTCCGTATGTTCCAGCTTGCTAAACGCATTAATGTTGAGGGTTTTCTTTTGATTGTATTTGCAGGTGCGGGTGAGCAGCTTGCTTTTTGATTTTGTCTTAGCACCAAGCACCCAGTGGTGCGGCAAGCTGTGGCGGGATAGCACTTTACTGTCCGAGGGCTGCTCGGCTTAAGGCAGGCAGTAGCTATCCAGTGAGGCTAAAAAGGGTGTATAAAAAGGGAGAAAGGGGATACCCTTGTCAAACAGATCTTCTAATAGGGATACTGCCACTAATGGTTTGGTTTATTATGAGTTTGCTTGTGGCATCAGTGTAAACTAGCTTTATGTATTTCTTCATTCTTCCATCTGTCTTCGTCTTGTCTAGTATTTTGAAAAGGTAGTCATGGTCTATTCTGTCAAAGGCTTTTCCCTGGTCAATAGAAAAGAGGGCTGCTTTCAAGTCTTTGTCTTTACAGTAATATATAATGTCTCTAAAAAATGGTTAAGTTCGTCGATGTTTTTGTCTGGGTTGCTACAGTATTGATCCTGTCCTATTAAGTGTGGTATGAGGGGTTTTGGTATTAGAAAAATCATTTTCGTCAGGAGTTTGTAGTCGGTGTTTAGAAGTGAGATCGGTCGAAAGTCGCCAGGTGAGGTGTTGTTTTCTTGTTTTTTTGGTAGAAGTGTGATGTATGCTAAGTTGAAATCTCTTGGTAACTGTTCTGTCTCTAACATGTCGCTGTATAGATTTAATAGTAGGGGTCCTATTTGGGGAAAAAAGGCTTTGTAAAATTCAAACGTCAGACCGTCTGGGCCAGGAGATTTGTTGTTTTGTGTTGTATCTAAAGCAGCTCTCAGTTCGTCTAGCGTAAAGGGAGCGTCTGTCTCTATCTGTTCTGTCATTGGTATTTCTTTGCAGTTCTGTAAAAATACTTTTTGTGCGTTGTCGTCCGTCTGTTCCTTGTCATACAAATTAGTAAAGTGTTTAGTAAATGTGTCTGTTATTTTGTCCATGTCGTGTATAGTTTCTCCTTTACTATCAACAATGTTGTCAATAGTTCTGTCAATTTGAATGTTTTGTTCTGCTGATAAAAAAAAGTTTGTTACGCCCTTCGGTTATTTTTTTACTTTTGCACCTCAATTCCGCTCCTTTGTATTGATAGTTAAATAGTTCTTCTAGTTGTGTTAGTATATGTGTTTTGGCTGCTTCGTCTTCTTCGTGTATTAGTAAATTTTTAAGTCTTTCCTCTTCTTTTTTCCTTTTTGAGTTGACTAGTGTGGCCAGTATTTGGCTTTGCTGCTTAATGGAGCTTTTAATTAGCGTCCATATTTCTGTGACTTTGAAATAGGGTGTGTTTGAGTCATGTATTATGTTTTTGAGGAGGTTTGCGATTGTTTTTAAATAGAGCGGGTCATTTAGGAGGTCGTTGTTAAGTTTCCAGATCGGTGTTTTTTGTTTTTTAGTTTTGGGTTCAGCAGTTCCACTAAGTCTCCTTTGTGGTCTGTATATTGTAACGTTTCTATGAGATGTGTTACACTTTTTGTTTTGCACGCCCTTGGCACATACACTCTATCTATCCGTGTTTCTATTTGGTGTGCTTTGTCCCTGAACGTGGTGACTCGGCCCGGGACCTCTACTTTCCGGGCATCTACTAACCGGAATGCCTTGATGACTCCCCCCAAATAGTCATGCGTTTTAATTGTTATATGAGGAGCAGGACCCTCTGTGTTTGTGTTTTGCTTGTCTAATTGGGAATCAATGTAATTTAAATCACCCCCTACTATTAAATTTTCTCCTGCGTACTGAGTGTGTAGAATGTCACTTAGCATTCCAAAAAACTCGTGTTTCTCTTTTTTTTGAGCGGGTGCATAAATGTTGACTAACGTGTATGTGTGTTTTTGTGAGCTTGTCCTAATTATTACTATCCTCACGCTATTGTCTTGATATGAGTGTGTGATTGAAAACCTATTGGATGTTTGTAAAATGTCTGTCCCTCGTGGCTTTCTACCTAAACTAAAGTAACCCTACAGGAGGCCCATAAGAGAGACTGCTTTTTTGGCCTTGTACTCTGTGTGTTGGTCTCTTGCAGAAAGATAAAATCTGGCTTGTATTTCCTTGTGAGGTGTGCTATGTATGTGTGTTTATTGTTAAGCCCTCTGATGTTGAGTGTCAAAATTTTGATGTCTGCCATGAGTGTGTGAGATTGGTTTGCGTGTTTGTTATTCTATTGTGTGTGTATGCATTTTATCTTTAAGAGTTGCTTTGTTGTTTATGTGTTTGAATGTGTGTTAGGGTCCTCGCCCTCATCTATGACTAGCACTGACGGGGAGTCTGGAAAGTTCAGCTCGAGCTTGAACTGTTCTTCCTCTCCTTTCTCCTCCTCTATCCGGGGATCCTCGTTTAGATCCTCTGATGAAGAAGAGAGAGAGAGGGCCCTCTTTCTTGTTATTTTGGTTGGGGTGGTGGGTGCTGAACTTGCCCCTCCGGATGTTTTAACTTGTTTACTTTGCTTAGATTTGTTTTCAGGGCTGTTAGGTGGGGGGAGACCACTTGGAGTAGCTCCCGTATCTTCTATTTGTTTTTTTCCCCCTCCTTTGCTGCTTTCAACCATTGTGAAGCCATCTTTTTTTAGCTGTTGATCAATCTCGGATTGCTTTTTCTCTCCCTCACCTTTATGGGCCATGGTATAGGAGATTTTCCCTTCTACCTCCTTTGCACCTTCTGTGGGGTTTTGGTCCCTTCTGGGGTTCGCCCTATTTGGACACTGGTTTGACCAGTGCTTATCCTGTCCGCAATGCCAGCACTGTTGTCTACGTCCCGGGATGGTCACGAGGACCTTGTAGGTCCTCGGATCGTCCTCGTATCGTAACTGAATATAATGGGGGAGTTCAGTCTGTTTGCGGATTTTTATCCAAGCCGCCCATTTATCTGAGTTGCCTAGCTTGATTGGTTCTATCTTGGAGCCTTCTTCTGCAAAGGCTCCATAGATTTCTCCTATCTTTGATTTGTTTATGGTTGGTGCTACCCAGTGAAGGGTAACCCTGATTTTTTCGTCTTCCAAGGTACAGACCTTGAAGTCCTTATCATTCCCGAATGATTTCCGTAGTATACGGGTTCTCACTCGGGCGGATGTTGGGAACAGGAACCAGACAAAGGGGTTCTCGAAGCGATAGAGAGAACTCACTTCGTCCGGTGTTAGTTTCAGGCACTCTATTAGGCTCGCCATAGTGGCCTTAACAGCCCCTTGGCCTGACAGCTTTAGAAGCAAGGTACCTCGGGCGTGGACAAGTCCACCATCCAGGTCCTTTTTTTCAATAAAAAATGTCTTAACTGACATTTTTACAAGGGTTTATCACAAGTAGAGACAGAAAAGAGAGGATAACTACACTACAAACTACACAGTACTTTACTACACAGCCCTCGCGCCGTCCACTCTAAACAGTAACACACAAAAATCCAAAGAATCACAAAAAAAAAACACAGAAACACAAGTAATCCACAGAATAAATCCTCAAGTGTTAGCTACTTAATCAATCTCTTATTCGAATTCTCAAAAAAAAAATAAAAAAATTCCGCAATAAAAAAAGTTCAGAAAAATGAAGTTTATAAGATTACTTATTGTTTTGAATTAGGTCTAACCTATAATGCATACTAATTAGCTTTTTCTCTTTAAAATAATACTTACATAACTGATTTTAAAAATTAGATTTTTCGTTTTTAGAAAAAAAAAGTAGCCGTTGCATCAGAACTTTGAATGGTCTAAAATATTGTGATGTCCGATTTTCAATATCTTGTCTAGTTTACGAGATCTAAACGGAACGGACGGACAGACGGACAGACATTTCACATAAAACAAAAATAGCGTCTTTTCCCCTTTCGGGGGCCGCTAAAAAGACATACGTGACAAACGTTCGTCCCCAATACAGGAAACGTGCCCTGCCCAGTGTAACTGTCGAACCATAAGAGTTCCCTCTATACTGTCCATGCCGGCGTTCGAAAGAACATCGCTATATGTACAAGTGAGAGATATTTAAAAATGTGATTCTACACAGTGCTAAAAAGTGAATAAACTTTTAAAAATACATTGATGATCATTACTTTCTGTACTCTGTACATCGGACACAACAACAAAACTTACTATTTATAGTTATCCGGTATTTATAAATATCTCCAAATAGAGTCTGAAACTCCTTCTTGTATCCAGTTAACTTCTGCACAAGTTGTTGTAACACCAGGATTTCAAAACCGAAATGATAGATTTATTACATTCTTTTGATTAGTCTTACATTGAGTCTCTATACAATTAACTAAGGGCTGTTTTGCATGCGCAACGCAAAGCAACTATGTGTGATTTTCTTTGTCTCGCTTTTAATTAATTCAGCATTAACAAAAACAAACATCTTTGTTTTCTGATGCAATAGCTGTGCTGGGTTTATCTTTAGGGAACCAAGCATTAGCATTGGGTCTCAGACTTGCTTGAGGGCCCACAAAAATTGGTTTCAAAGATATTTTATATCATTCCGAAGAAAGAAGAAATGAAAAATTGCCTAATGTTAATTGCAAGGGGTCCCATATATTAAATAGCGTAGAGCCCTATCCTGTCTAAATCTATATCTTACTAAGATTGTCTACACTCTACAGATTTATGTAAGAAAACATGCATAGTGTAAATTTAGTTTTTTTATTTCATTCTGCAGGCAACCATCACAACACTTAATACATCCCATACAGTCATGGAAACACTATACATGTAAAGTAGACACACACATTGGTGATGCAGTTTGTTTTATCAATAGACTTAATGTTAGTAAAATAAGAACATGAGAATATATTCTATGTTGTCATTTGATGCCATGCATTATTATCTTGAGATAACAATGTCTATTTAAATGAACTAAATAGTTTGAAATCACAAATGACAAAAAAAAATAAAAAAATTGCCTTTCACCACCTCATAAAATGCCATAAATAAATGAAATGTATAAGTTATTGTAGGATATTCATGAATGTGCTAACTATATTTGAAATGAATGTAAATCAAAGGGCTACATTTGGTACTAAATTATATTTATCCACAAGGTACAATATAGTATACAGTAAATTCGGTTTGAAGAATTCGAACAGAACAAAAAGAAGAAGGAACTCCGAGGATGAGAACCTCAAAGCGAAATGCTGCGATTCGTACACATCTGGAAGTAATGGAAGGAATTGAAAAACACTGTTCGTTTATTTGATTAAGAAGTATGCTCCAATGCCACCTCCAGCGCCACCTATAATAACCATAGCTATACCAAGGCCTGCCATTGAGCCTGAAGAACACAGAAATAATACCATTAGTTTTTGTTTTACATTAAGTTGATAAGTTTAAGTAAAAACAATAGGTTAAAGCAAGGCATTCCAACAGAGCCAACGATACGGAATCTCTACTTTCAAATCAATAAGACCATTATTTAACATCTAGCCCCGAGATCTTGTTCCATACCCCCATTCCCCCAACCACAAAATCACGTTTGCAAACCTTCTATTTCCTGACTCTGTCTGGGGGAATTTTTTGTTTGCAAACCTTCTATTTCCTGACTCTGTGTGGGGGTATTTTTGTTTGCAAACCTTCTATTTCCTGACTCTGTCTGGGGGTATTTTTTGTTTGCAAACCCTCTATTTCCTGACACTGTCTGGGGGTATTTTTTGTTTGCAAACCTTCTATTTCCTGACTCTGTCTGGGGGTATTTTTTGTTTGCAAACCTTCTATTTCCTGACACTGTCTGGGGGTATTTTGTTGTTTGCAAACCTTCTATTTCCTGACTCTGTCTGGGGGTATTTTTTGTTTGCAAACCTTCTATTTCCTGATACTGTCTGGGGGTATTTTTTGTTTGCAAACCTTCTATTTCCTGACTCTGTCTGGGGGTATTTTGTTGTTTGCAAACCTTCTATTTCCTGACTCTGTCTGGGGGTATTTTTTGTTTGCAAACCTTCTATTTCCTGACTCTGTCTGGGGGTATTTTTTGTTTGCAAACCTTCTATTTCCTGACTCTGTCTGGGGGAATTTTTTGTTTGCAAACCTACTATTTCCTGACTCTGTGTGGGGGTATTTTTTGTTTGCAAACCTTCTATTTCCTGACTCTGTCTGGGGGTATTTTTTGTTTGCAAACCTTCTATTTCCTGACACTGTCTGGGGGTATTTTTTGTTTGCAAACTTTCTATTTCCTGACTCTGTGTGGGGGTAATTTTTGTTTGCAAACCTTCTATTTCCTGACTCTGTCTGGGGGTATTTTTTGTTTGCAAACCTTCTATTTCCTGACACTGTCTGGGGGTATTTTGTTGTTTGCAAACCTTCTATTTCCTGACTCTGGTTTTTTTTGTTTGCAAACCTTCTATTTCCTGACTCTGTCTGGGGGTATTTTTTGTTTGCAAACCTTCTATTTCCTGACTCTGTCTGGGGGTATTTTTGTTTGCAAACCTTCTATTTCCTGACTCTGTCTGGGGTATTTTTGGTTGCAAACCTTCTATTTTCTGACTCTGTCTGGGGGTATTTGTTGTTTTTTTTACGTTATTTCTCCCTCTTCCCATTCATGGATCAAGTTCAAACTTTACACAATTATCTATCGTCGATGCAAGTACGAATCAAACAAAAAATTAACAAATAATTTATTCCATTATTGGTATTAATTGAATTTTATTATATATATAAAGGGGAGATAAACCTTGCAATATTGAGAGATATTGAAGCAATACTCTTCATTCACTTCCTGTTTAAGTTCAAACAAAAATAGTTTGCTTGTTTTTTTTTATGCAATGGAATATTTATTAACTGCCCCTCGCTAAATTATGTATTTTTTTAAAATATTATTAACTTTAACTTATATTTCTTGTTAAATACTAAAGAAATATTAATGGAAGCTTTGAAAATAAAAAAAAATGTACATATAATTAATTAATTCTCTCAAAAACAAATCGCACATACAATAATTATTATTTTAGATAATAGTTATTAACATAGACTATATTTTATTTCCGTTGAATGAAACTAAACAACTTGTGTGATTAAATAATAATTACAGTGAAATAACATTCAGGAAATATTCTTACCTGGAGAATAGCCACTGTCAGAATTTGAATTTGAATTTCCAGTGCTGCGTACGATCTTAGCTGTTTTTCTCACTGGAAGAGGCTGTTGACAATAAAGTGACAGAGATCAATACACAATACATTAAACCCAAACATTTTTGTTTCAAGTGGACAAATCGTCCATTAAATGACTAGAGAGTGAAACTGTCAAGAACTGCCCCCATTGTTCCATGTGCTTGTATTTGTTGTTGTATTCGTGTTTATAGTTGTATTCATACATTCACATAGAGCTTGTTGCTCTTGACCTGCTCTGTGCTATTGTGTATTGCCAACTTACCACTGACGTTTTATTATAAAGCTTGTATTTACTCGCTCCGTATGTCTGTCTGTCTGGGTGGATTCTTGTACACTTTTTTCCTCCACTTCCCGTTCTCGGGTCCAGTTAAATTTCTGCACAACTATTTATTTATTATTCATTCATGACAACACACGAATCAACAAAAGACTAACCAATTAAGTAATCATTTAATGGCAAAGTGGAGATAAACCTTACAACTTATGGCAGCGATTGAACGGTAGTCTCCCTTCACTCTATATGAGCTTTGTTTTAAAAGAGTATTAAAAAAAATTTGCTTATTGAGTTTTTCTAAAAAGATAATATGTAAGTTCAGTATATTTAATTATGTTTACTTGTATATCTCTTGTGTTGACAGCACAATGTCATGTCTTTGAATCCAATGATTGGCAGTGCTTTTATAAGATGTATTTGATAATCAAGTTTTGAATTCATGTAGTGCATTGCTATTAGCAACTATACAGCCCATAACAATTTTCAGAACTGAGTCAATCTAGACTAAAAAAGTATACATGTGGTGTCAGCAGTGAGAACCACGAGTTAACAGTTTTTACCTTGCTGATTTGATTTGTGTTAGGATCATAGACGTTGATCATTAACGTTCCGTTAGCAATGGTGTTCTCAAGGTTATAAGCGGCGGTATCCAAATCTATTGGGGGAGGAAGCTGAACGGACGAATCGCCTGAATATGGTGGAGCATCCAAGAGCTCAAATTCCAGGATGGCGTCATTTTGCTCATAGTAAACCTGTTCATAGTAAAGATAAATTTCATAGTAAACCTAAATATGATGCTCAAATTCCAGGATGGCGTCATTTTGCTCAAAGTAAATCTGTTCTGGATCATTTTAATAGTTTGTAGATCAAGTAAAAGTATGCAAGAAAAGTCTGTAGTCAAATTATTTTGCTTAATTTTCTAGTTAGGGAAAGTTAATCCTCAATAGAATCACTCCACATCATGGACTCTCTATTATTTAAAGACCCAGAACAATACATTTTATGTTCTCCCCATTGTGAATCATACTGAACAAGATGCATATTAAAGCCCTGAGGCTTATAACGAGCATTCACATTTGAATTGGAGAAACACTAAATTGACCAAATAGAGATACATTAAAGAAGACTAAAAAGTAAAGGAGCAATAATACAGATAATATTGAGTCCTAACGTACAAATACAAACACATAATTTAAGTATCTAATTAACAAGCACGACTAGATAAATTCCTGGATGCAGGGTGTAATTATCTTATCTTTCGAAGGAACGAATGTAATTTATAAGATTAGATTAAGTTATTAGCCACAAAGTTACTTGATCAGTCAGTTTGTCGTGTCGATTATGTCAATGTATCACGTTATTTTTTTTTAAAATAAAAACATTCTCTTCTTCCAGTTAGACATTTGTAGATATTCGTCACTCCCATGCAGGCGTGTACCTGTCATTTGTAAAAGTATCATTGGGTGGCCAGATTAATAGGAGCCTATAATACTATATAGTAATGTGCTTATATATATATATATATATATATATATATATATATATATATATATGCCTGGATTGAACGTATACCTGAAGATCTGCAATACGAATCATTCTGACTCCAGCAGCTTTGGACAGAGAAACGACTGCATTCCATTTGAACATGTCCAAGTTCGTTTGCATCACACTTTCTTTGGCACCTGTGGCAGTCATGAAGAAAGAAATGTAAGTACGATATTGGAGGAAGATTAGTGAAATGTTATCGAGATAGTAGTAACAGGTTAGTGAGTTTAGTGAAATATTAGTGAGTGCTTAGTGAGATAAAAGTGAAAGGTCTGCAAGATTTTAGTGACAAGATGGTTTAAGTATTGTGTTTTCATGTTGTTACATTTGCACCTCGTGGTTGCTCGCAGTAAAATTCAAGAAGAATGTCGAATATTAAATGACAATAAAGAAAGAGAATATTCTCGCTCGATAACTCACAAAATTGTAGATATCTTTAAAACGTAGGCGTTTTTCCTAAGATTTAGTGAATTAGTTATTGAATATTTTGTATTTTTCTGAGAAATCATGTTGGATTCATGGAGATAGCGTCTATTTTGACCAAGAATATTTTCTGGTTAATTCCCTTGTTTAAATAAATTTGGAGGAAAAAAGGTTAATAGAAATTTCACCAATAACTAAAATACAATTAACAGTTTACTGACCTGGCTAAAGAAAAAGCAGAATAGTTATTCTGAGGCATGACCATCTTCACCAAACAACAACCGTCTCTCACACTCTTTCACTTTCTCTCTCTCTCTCTCTTACACACTCTTTCTCTCTCTCTGTCACTCTCTTACACACTCGCTATCACTCTCTCTCTCTCTCTCTCTCTCTCTCTCTCTTACACACACACTCTCTCTCACTGTGAAAAAAAAACAAACCATCCTTACCGTCGATGATGATCTGGAAATAGTTACTGTTTTTGTCAGGGTAGCAGTTCCTGACGTTGATGGTACCGTACATAATATTGGTATAGTCTACGTGATAAATGTTCATGTCCATACTTTCGGTGTTCTGGAGACAAGGGCAACAATCAATGAAATAAAATATCAGCACTTTGAGACAACAGGCTCTAGATTTCATTGGTTCTCCTGACCTTCTATTGACACCCCCCCCCCCCCCCAGTCTAGAAATTGTCATACAGAACGTATTCTAGACTTTAATTACACAATCGTTAACATCCTTATCGGTGGCGTCACTAGGGTGGATGTCACCCGATGCGGTCAGCTTAGGGTGTCACCCCTCCCCCCCACACTAACCCCCCGTCCCCCCCTCGCAATTAAAGAATTCTTTTTTTTTCCGTTGGTTTGTTGCGCTGTAATACATATTGTTTATAATTACCTACGCTATTTGATTGTTCAGCAAAAAACCCCTATAAAATGAGTGTCTATTAGATTTTAAAATTTAGTTGTTTATTACAAATTGTCTACAGTTCACTGGTTTTACGTAGTCATGTGAAAAAAAGTAAGTCGCCAAAGATAAGCAGATGGTAAGAAACCGTTGAAAGTTTTGCTAAATGAATTAGAGATATTTTTTAAGGTTTTGGTTGCAAATGAACCATGCAATGTCAACTTTTATTTTCTTCAAGAAATACTTTTGTTACTTTTAGATACGTTCTCAGCCATGGTATTTCTGTTTGAATGTTGCCTATTGAAAAAACACGCCAATATTTTAAAACAGATATCTACAATACTTTGTTGGTTGTTGAACTAAAGAATTTTTTGGTTGGATTGCTCCATATTTAACTGCTACACCAATGATTTCAGTAGGAGTTGAAGCTCAGAGTTAAAAAACGATCAATGCATATAAGAATGAACCTCTTTTTCTCTTCTTCAATAGTGAGTCCGGCATCTTGGGACTGGCTCGCCTGACATTTCACTTCTTGTTTTGTATTTTTTTGTTTCTTCTGAATCACACACAGTGGCTTCTTTGAATTAGAAGAGCTTTTTTTTAAATAATATAAAACTATTATAATAATATGTCTTTGTTAATAGTTTCAAGATAGGCCTCAACTCTTGTGTATCTTCAAGATAGGCCTCAACTCTTGTGTATCTTCAAGATAGGCCTCTACTCTTGTGTATCTCCCCCCCCCCCAATAAAAAAAGTAAAGATAGTTAAAATAAAAGCTGCGCCTCTAGTGGCAATAGTTTCAGAACGAAAAAGTATTTCCATCGTATCAAAAAATGCAAAAAGCTAATTTATGAAAAAGAATTTTGACCACATAGATTGAGGGAATTTTATATACACCACATCTGTTAAATAGCTATTCTGTTGGTTCTTAATAAATTTCCTGTACTCTTCCATGGTCCCAGACATTGAAGCTGCATTTTCATATCTTTGAGCTCCACATATAAATTCAAGCTCAAACATTTCTAGACATTTGAAGATATTCAGTTGATCTCATCAGCTTGTTTTTGTCTCCCTTACAATGATATAACTTCTAAATTGGATCAGTGTGTGCCATGTTAGGCGTGCTATGTCAGGTGTGTTATGTTAGGTGTGCTATGTTAGGTGTGCTATGTTAGGTGTGTTATGTTAGGTGTGCTATGTTAGGTGTGCTATGTTAGGTGTGCTATGTTAGGTGTGCTATGTTAGGTGTGCTATGTTAGGTGTGCTATGTTAGGTGTGCTATGTTAGGTGTGCTATGTTAGGTGTGCTATGTTAGGTGTGCTATGTTAGGTGTGCTATGTTAGGTGTGCTATGTTAGGTGTGCTATGTCAGGTGTGCTATGTTAAGTGTGCTATGTCAGGTGAGCTAGGTCAGGTGTGTTATGTCAGGTGTGTTGTCAAACAAAATACAAAGTTGCTTACAGCCTTTCTGACTAAACTATCTTTTATGTCGTTTGATAAAACATTTATAAACTTTATAACACATTACAAATGTACTTTTAGCTATGGGTTTGAACTACATAACATTTCCATCATCTGCATTTCTAGAAACAGTCCATGTAATATCTCCTTCCATTGTTTCTTTTCTTGACATCAATCCTAGAGCCACGACTTCCTTGTATTTGTAGCCGGATGTCCTTGTTTTCCAAATTTCCAACGTCTTTAGATATTTCAATTTCAGACTTCATTTCAACTACACATTAAATTAAGTAACACATTTCTATTTCATTTCAGTACAATTAGTTGAAAATAGTCGACAAAAAAAAAAGAGTATTTTGCTATTAATTGACTAAATCGTCCCCATTTGGAAGCATCAGAACCAACCTTGGCACTAGACAAGAAAAACATCCCCTACAATATTTAAGTATAACATTCGACTGACACATTGTAGCAATTCCTTCATCTTGGCATCTACAGCTTCTTTTACAGAAAAATTAAATACCGGTAACATTATTATCTTCAGAAATCTCAATGGCCACTTTTTAATTCTACAAAATGCATAATAAGTATATGTGAGATTTCAATAACATTTTATGTCTGAAGACTATCGTCATTTGTTAAACAGTGACTTTTGGTTGGCATTCTGATATTACGGATTACAAATTCAATAGATTCGATTCAAACATTTTATTGTAATCAAAGCAGTGTTCATATACATACATGCAGCTGGTAAACCTCTGAATGTAAGGTTTCACAATTTCCTTGATATATTAAGTATGCTATAGCATTTTAAACCTTTTGATAGAATGTCATTAAACAATTAAAATATGTTTAGTCGAAATGAAAAAAAAAAGTAGATACATCCATTTACTAATTGTGAATAACATGTAGCTACTGTCGTTTATTTTTTTTAATTTTCAGTTATTCACAAAGTGCATTTTATTTTTTTATTTGGGTGTCAACCCCCTAACGGGTGTCACACGGTGCGGACCGCACCCCCCGCACCCCCCTAGTGACGCCACTGATGCTTATATATTTGTGCACAGACATTTCCATTGTAATTCCGTTTGATTTCCTAACCGAGTGGACATAATTTTGAAACTCGGGGAAGAATGAGGTTTTGAACTTTGGAATTTTTAGGACGCCCCTATATTTCATCATCAAGTAACGAATACAATCAATGAATCAGAAAACTTACGTTGGAAAGCCACGCCCTGAACCTCACAGGTATCCGGAAGTGGCCATTTTTATAATACTGATTTCCATCGTTCCAAGATTTCACATCAGGCTGGAAATACAAAACCAGATTGAACAAGAATGTAATTATTTTTTCAAAGAATAATAAAACATTAAAAATAATAAAACATTAAAAATAATAAAACATTTAAAATAATAAAACATTTAAAATAATAAAACATTTAAAATAATAAAACATTTAAAATAATAAAACATTTAAAATAATAAAACATTTAAAATAATAAAACATTTAAAATAATAAAACATTTAAAATAATAAAACATTTAAAATAATAAAACATTTAAAATAATAATACATTTCTAGATAAGATATTTTATTTCAGCCCCACTCCACCCTTTTTTTTTATTACATCATTCATTAAACACATAGATAGAGTCATCTCTAGTTACAAGTCTTCGACATAAAGAAATCTCTAGTTACAAAACACATATATAGAGACATATCTAGTTACAAGACACATATAGAAGGACATCTAGTTACAACATATGCACATAAGCTAGACCTTTATCTTTGATCTAGTCTTTTGCTCATGGTGATCAAATAAACTCTGAACAAATTCGGACGGGAGGATTCTGGACATGATTATTTAATCAATCTCTTTCACAGAAAAAAAAATTAAAAGCTGTAATAATTTTCTTCGTTTTTTTTAAAGGAATGTATTTTATTTAAAACATTTTTTTTTTTTAGAAATAGAAAATAAGATTTACTAACCGGGGCAAAGTACCATTCAATGATAGCTTCCTGATCAGGGGCAGTAAGTAATGTTGCCTTGGCGACCCAAACATCTGCTGTCATGCCTCGGACATTCCTCTATACAGATGTGGAGGTAGTAACAAGTTGGAATATGAGAAAACACAGAAAACCAAATAAATTAAATATGCTAAAAAATACAATAAAAAAAACACAAAAACTCGTGTTTTGAAACTATTTATTTTTCCAAATGAGTTTTAATGTCAAGGAACAGAAACTTACTGTTCCGAGATAGTTGTATTTTGTGCCGTCGTTGTAAAAGAATTGATTTGGTGTCAGAATTTTGATTTTACCATTCGATGTGATGAAGTCGAAAGGTAATGAAATGTCGTCTGTGATGTTCAATACTGTACAGTACTGCATTTGATTGTCAATCCTGTATGAGAGGCCTGTATACGGCGTGTTAATACAATTTAGAATTATATAATGTTAAAATAAATAGTATAAATAAAGAATGACCTAATTAAAGATTTTTAATAAATGTCAGTTTGACTAATAGGAATATCTGCATTTTTATTAAAATATAATATCCCGGGCAATACTTCTCAGCCTCTTCGTGGCGCTCGGGTGGAAAAAGTTTTTAGAGGAAACATTGTGGTTCCTGTGCCTAAAGACCGAGTTCAATGCATTAACGGGGATGTAAGAAATCCCCAACAAACATTTCACTATCCACACATCTTTCTTCAAAGGGTCGCTTTTATGGCGAAAATCCTAACGGCTGATGTTGTATGCAGTGAATGAATATGGGTGAATTACCCCGGTGTTCTCGGCCTTAGACCTCGCATCTAATCCGAGTATCTTGAGATATTAGCCATTGGTAATAGGGATGTAAAAAATACATCTGCTAGGATCCTTCCACAGACAGAAGATTGTTCAGACAAGCAAATGGAGAAGAGCTTCCGTGGGACTAGAGTTCGTAAAGTGTTGTTAGATTCAATTCTTAGGACAATTACAAGGTAGAAGAATATACCTCAGCCTGAAAATTGTACTTTCACTTGCCCTTGTTTAAACTTATGATGTTTGTATAACTTTAAATGTACACATTTATTTAACTTGAAGGCTTTATTGTTGATTAGGCTGTTTACATTCAGGTTAGTATTAAAGGCAGAGAGAAAGAAAAAGACAGAAAGAGGGAGAGAGTCCTAAAAGACAGAGCAAGACAGAATGCTAGACAGAGAGTGGAGAGAGATACAGAAAGAGAAGTAGAGAGAAAGAGAGAAAGAGAGATCATTCGCAAATGCAACATTTTTCTATTGTGAATTTCCCATGATTAATCACCTACCCGAGTCATAGTCTCTGATGTAAGTAAAGTGGTTCATTCCGCCAGTTGTACCAATGTCTTGCATACCTTGCATCCTCATGACAACTATGTCATCATCGGAGTCATAGAGTTCCTGAAGATCAAGCAGACTACCACATCAACACGGAACTACCACATCAACACGGAACTACCACATCGACATGGAACTACCACATCAACACGGAACTACCACATCGACATGGAACTACCACATCAACATGGAACTACCACATCAACATGGAACTACCACATCAACATGGAACTACCACATCAACATGGAACTACCACATCAACACGGAACTACCACATCAACACGGAACTACCACATCAACACGGAACTACCACATCGACATGGAACTACCACATCAACATGGAACTACCACACCAACATGGAACTACCACATCAACATGGAACTACCACATCAACATGGAATTACATTTCAACATGGAACTGCTTTTCAACATTGTACTACTTTTTACAGTTTAGCACTTGAATTTATCCTCGTCTTGCAAACATAAGTAGCCTATATTTAATTTATCTCCTTATTAAAAAAGCTATATTTTACAATATGTGTCTTTTTATGAGAAATTAAGAAAGAATTTCAATCTTTTTTCATTTATTTATATATTTTAACAATTTAATAATGAAGTATGTCCTTGAGTCCCAGGGATAAGATGCGCAGCATTTCGCGTGGTTACATGACCCTTCCTGTGAAGTAGACATTGTGTCACATACGGCAATTCAAAATACTTTTTTAAAATACACAAGAAATAGATAATCAAATGAAAATAAATCTTCATAAATTTAATTCTCTTTTTTTAAAAAAAAACAGCTAATGGTTAATAATAAATTATTTTTACCAGCTGAAAGATTATTCAATATTGTTCATTCATGTTTAACAAACGAAGGTACTCTTTTGTCAAGTCACAGGCTTGTTTTATTGTTTTGTTTTACATAATTCGGATGTTCCTTCAGAGTTGAAGATAGTTTACTTCCTAGTCCAAACCTCCCGCAGGACGACGGGGGATGGGAGCGGGCAGGGTTTGAACCCTCGACCGTCGATAAATCCGAACGACAGTCCAGCGCGCAAACCGCACGACCAGGCAGCCATCCGACTTGACTTATACTAGGCTAGGATTTCTATAGGTCAGTGATGTCCACTCCTTTTCTGCCTATGGGTCATATAACTTTCCAACTCTTGAATGCACCACCTCAAAAATATCTAAAGTAACTTAGGCTCTGTGAATTTTCAAAGGGGGGTGGGGGCAGGGCCGGTCTTAACCATTGCAACCTATGCGACCGCAGTGAGCCCCGCACTTTCATAGGCCCCGCGCTTATCCGAGGTGTAAATTATTAAATTAAACAATTATAACTTATAATGGGGTTCCCGAAGCCTCCTTATTTCCCAGAAGCTCCTGGAACTCTTCTGAAATTATTGAAATCTCATGGAAACTCATAAAAGTTTCCTGAAAAATAGACTAAATTGTCATCTCTTTAAGGTAATCACATCCAAATACCGGTAGAAATTTTAGTTTATCTGTCCACTAATGAAAGATACACAGCTTTCCCAAACCTGTAGCATCTGGTTTGAATGAAGCTTTTCACACCTCAAACTAATCAAGAATTACTTGAGTTCAACGATTCGCGAAGATAGATTGAACAATTTGGCGATTATTGCTGTTGAGCGTGATCTATGCAGAAACAGAACTTTGATGCTCTACTGTATGACTTCACTACATGCAATGTTTTCAAAATATGATCATGATTTTGTACTTAGAATGATAAACTATAAAGACAAATGTCTTTTCCAATTTCAAAATCTTATTTTTCCCTTATTATCCTTATCCCTACCCAGGCCGGGCCCCCACGCAATCCGTTTCGCAAAGGGCCCCGCACTTGCTAAGACCGGCCCTGGGTGGGGGGGGGGGTGAAGAATCACGTTACGGAACGAATGTGACATTAGTTTGTGCATTGCTGTTCAATTTGATTCCTAAGTGCTAAAATGCATGATTTCTCTATTGGCAAGCGTTTTATTTGTGATACATTGTACGGTTTCTCAGTTCGTAAGCGTTTTATTTGTTATATATAGTATGATTTCTCTATTGGAAAGCGTTTTATTTGTGCTTAAGTGTACGATATGTTTTAGCTATCATAATGATTTGTGTCCTTACGTACGAAAATAAAAATAGCAGGTATAATGTTTAGCATCAACATTTCTGTGGATTTGGTTTTTCGAGATTCAGATTTTGTGTTAACAAGAAAAAAAAATACTTAAAAACTCACCTCAACGTAGCGCACATAACCTTGGTTACGGTCTATAACCTCTCCAGCAAACTTGATGTAGCTAGGAGACGCAGGAAATGGTCTGTCGCCTGCACGACCTTGGCAAATGATTCCTGACGGCGTCTGGGTCAAGAGATGATATGTTTAATTATTGGAAGGGGTGGGGAAGCGAACCAAAAAGTATCTGGTGGAGTTAAGATGAAATATAATATGTATCTACCTTAGGCCTTATGTGAAATGAAATCAGCAGACGAGCTCCTCACTAAAACAAATGGGGGAAGAGGAGGGTAGGGGCGCAAGGTAGTGACAAAGGAGAAGTGAAGGAATCATTTTTTATAGGACAAAAAAACAACAACTTCTGTTGTATTTAAAGACACAGATCCACATTTTTTTGTTACTCAAGTAACAATGGCATTATTATAGATGTAAACACACACACACAGAATAATTAAAGTAAAGTCATATCATTTTCTAAGTTGGACTTTTCAAATTGATTTTAGAACAGACGTCTGCAACGAGATGAACTCCAAACGCTTTATGGAAACATTTGAAAAGCTTCTTTTCCCTTTTCTCCCTGTGCTCTTCTCCTTCTGATTGTCTCTTTTGACTGCATGGTAAGTGACGTTTTGGCTCAACCGTTTTCGCGTTGGCCATTTTGGAGCGAGCCATTTTGGCGCAAGCAGTTCAGACGATAATAGTAAAAACACCAAATTTTATTGTGAGCAGGTCAGGAGGCGCTGAGTGAGAGATACCTATTATCTGCTGCTCAACATTAAAATTTACCAACAGTAGGCAGATGTAAGCGCTACTGGGTGGGCTAGACATACTAACCTAAACTAAATGAAAGCAAGATAACGAAACTTTAGTTTAGGATAAATAAACATAAACGAAACTTTATTAATATACAAAACAATAAATCAATAATATAATATATACACTAACCACTACAACTAACTAAAACCCTCTAAATCTACGCCACTACAAACACCAACAAACTAACCAAACCAACTATCTAACACAAACTGATCAAAACAACTTTCTAACTTATAAAGAGAACTAAAACTACCACACTATCAATAAACTAGTCTAGATCTACAAAATTCTACTACTACAACCAACCCATAACTATAACCAAAACAGATCACCTGAGTCTTAGCACCTTACTATTAGCATTCCCTAAGAACAGAAACAGACTATAACTTATAACTAAGTTTACTAAGCCACTAAGGCTACACTACAAAAACAAAAAAAACGCTAGATTCTAGATCTACAGCAAGAGTTAAAGCAGAGTAATAGCAGATATAATCAGCAGTTAAAACAGCAGTTACATTCAGCAGTAATAATAGCAGGCCGTCCCAGGTACAGAAATATAAAATAATTACACGACAGACCACAAAGATCTTCGGCTGTCACACCGACATACTATACTGACAACCGGTCAACTGTACAACCGGTCAACTGTACACTGAACTGTTTTTAAGACAGCATGTAGTACATCACTTTTTATACACCCCACCCCTTATGTTGTTTTGTAGATGAAATTAACCATTTCTTTAGTGAAAGAATTGCATCGATTTTTCTGTCATTGTTTTCCTTTCTTTTTCGGGTAATATTAAAACTCACTCAACTTTATGATGTTTAGTCACGAAACAAAAATAACAAAACAAATTTAAATCCAAAATCTAAAGGACAAAGATAACTCTTGTCTTCACATAAACAATACATTTAGACACAGACACACACACACACATGTATGACGCAATGTCAAACACAAAAAAACGACTACCGCGACAAAACGGTGGGTGGCAAAATGACTTTAAAACAATTGCGCTAAAACTTTCTTCTTTGTCTGTGGAAGTCTCTTGCGTGACAGACCCTCTAGGCCATGTCTTGAGCACGATGATGATCCTTTAACGATCTCTACGATTACAAACGCACATGCTATGCTACCTTGAATGTCTTATTTCAGTGTTGTCCCGTTCCATCCTTTTAGAACGATTTGATGTACGCTCTTCTTATACAAGACATAGTGCATTGAAGACGCCAGGAGAATACATTTATGGCGTCCAGAATGCAAGACACTCTAATTGTATCTAGACGTATCTGTTTACCTCGAATACAAAAGGCTCTACTGATTCTTTCCAGTTGAAGAAGTTGTAGTAATGGTGTATGGTGGTGACGTCCTTGTGGAGCAGGGCAGAACCGACGATCTCAATCATGATGGGAACTGAGCCAGTGTCAGGGCGTTGCCAGGTTTTGTCTACGATCATTGTGGTTGAGGGAGAAATAGAGACATTTTTTTGTTACATAAAACGTTTAGGTGACACATAGTTGTACAGACTGATTAGGTGAAACACACAAATTACCCCAATCCCAGAAGCTGAGTTGGGTTTTCTGAGTAAAGCACAGAAACTTTCTCCCAGAACCTCCCCTCCCACCAGACACACAAAAGAGATTGAAGCATAGCGCACTGAGCATGCTCTAGAACATAAAAGATGCGCTATACCAAAGCAATTAAACAAGAGTCTTTTTGTCTAGATCTATGCTACCCACACTGTCCCACATTGAGATCGATATCCTTTAAACCCTCGATTGAATCAAATCAAATCAAAGACTTTTGCAAGGAAACGAGTGAGACAAGTCTTGATCATTCTATTTCTAATGACAGCAGCTAAAGAGGAGATATAAAAAGGGAAAATATAAATATAAAATTTAAATTGGACGCTAAAAGTTGAACATAAACTCTTCAATCTATTCAATCCTTTATTTTTAGTAGTCCCAGTTTCATTGACCACAAAAAGTTGTATCATAATTTCGTTTTGTCTTCTTTTATTTATTTAATATATTGTGTGTGTGTGTGTGTGTGTGTGTATATGTATGTGTGTGTGTGTATGTATATATGTGTGTGTGTATGTGATTTTTTTTTCTCTCTCTCTCTCCATCTAAGAAACTGTACATCGACCTTGTCTTAAAAACTCACATGAAAAATGGTGAGTCACGTTTAGGACTGCACTCTGGCCTCCAAACTGCCATTTCTGGCAGGAGTTAAAGGTAATAGTGTCCATCCCTCTGGCAGTGCCGGTACTTTGTTGACTGAGTACTATGTCATTGGTTCTGTCAAACACAAGGGAACACTTACAATAACTGTCAACATTGATAAGGAATGTCAATCTAAGAGAGATAACTAGCTACTAAAAAGAAAAGTTTAATGTAAGAAAGGTAGATGTGCTAATTAAAGATCTATTTAAAGTTAAAAAAAAAAAAAAAGAAAACTCCTGATTGTATTTTGAGAATCTATAATATATATAATTCTCTTCCTCCCTCAACAGTTTCAAAGTTTTTAAAAAGATTTTAATAATTTCCGGATATTTCCAGGACTTTTTTCGTATATTTTGCAATTTCAGGAGATTTCCAGGACCTGTTAAGTCGACTGGAAGCCGAGGGAAATATGTTATATGTTATACATGATTTAATTTAATAATTTATACACCTAAAATTAGCGCGGGTCCTATAAAAGAGCGGGTCTAGCAACATTTTTCCCAGTTGGCTAGGAATGCATTATTTATATTGACAAACTCGTACATTTGAAAGAAATTGTACTTGACTGATGAGGCGATAAAAGTTGAACGAATCCCCTTTATACTTTGTGTAAAGAAATAGGTCGTTTGAAACTACTGACAATAGATAAATAAAAACTTTCTATTTTCAGAAGCACCTAGCTGGCAAAGCTGGCATTGACTTGAGGAGGTTTGAGCCTTGGAGTTCGAATTCAAACCGTACTTTTTTTTTATAAAATGCATTTTAAAAGCGATCACGGTAACATTTACGCAGATACCCCCTTCCTACTGCCCGCCCCCCCCCCATTTTTTCCCAACTTGTCCAAAAAAATGAAATGATCATAGCTCTTTGAGAAAGCTAAATGCACCAAATTGCGCTAAACAAAAACAACAGATAAAATATTTGTAAACAAACAGATTCATAATTGTTAGTCTAGATTTAGATCAAATTTAATACATGATTTATCCAGACTAATTGATAGAATTGCGCTTAATAGAAGCTTTGCTTTTTTAAAAGTATTCTTTAAGATTCAATGGTGACAGACGGACATACACACTACATAAAATTATGGGGAAAGTAACAACGGAACTGGAAAAAACTTCTTTTTTAAACTTCTCATTTATCACGTGACTTTACTGACTTTGACTTCAAGGCGATAGACATTCGAATGACTGAGAATCAATGGGGACTAAGGGGACAGATTGATAACAATACTTACACAGATACATTGCAAGTACACTTAGCGCATAAAATGTCTCAATGTTAACACATATTGAGGTTGTATGGTTTTAAGGATTCAAGAAGAGAGCTTTTCGTCAGGGGCGCCAAAAAGAAAACGCTCTAAAGAAAACAGTCGGTTATGGGCTTGAAGCTAAGCTTGTTAGATATGACCCGCCCTGTCTGTTGATATACTAATGATCACGAGGCTACTGGCCAGGAGGAATAATTTAGAATTGTATCAAACAGAAGAAGCTAAAATCAATGTTGAAATAGGGCGGTGATAAAAAGCACAATTAGTCGAAATCAAATTGAAATGGGGACAAGGCCAACCATTACATTGATATATATAGGTATGTATGTATCATGTATGTATACATCTATAGATCAAATATACCCGAATCCTGATTGACCAGTCAAATGTAAGACTGTCATTGGTACTTGGGCATTCTTTCCGTCTTTGATACCTCCAACAATGAAAGTGTCTGGCTGGTTCTTGAGATCAGAGAGGACTGTACAGGTTCCTGGGGAAGTATTGCAGCAGTGGTGAAGTTTTAACAGAGTATTGTAACAATTGTAGAGTCTTAACAGAGTATTGTAACAATTGTGGGGTTTCACGAAAAATGTTAGTTTTACAATTCCTCTTATCAGCTTTCAAATTCTTCATGGGCAAAACCTTAGACCTGGACACAGTTCTAACGATTTTCCTAGAAAAAAAAAGACAGTTTATGTATAGAAAAAAGACTATTTAGTAACTCATCCTTAATCTTCGGAATCGAAGACATTGCCAGAGGGCTTTAAGTTTAAAACCTCCTCCAGATGGTTTTGGTTTAAAATCCCCTCCTTACAGAGAGTTTTGAGGTTTAAAACCCCCCTCTTTAATATTATTCTAAAGCAAATTACAATCACCATAATTCTATGAGCGTAGCTAAAGGTGTTTTGAGTTTGTTTAAAAAAAAAACTCCTACAACCCCATTCCCCCTCATCCTGAAAAAAATCCTGGCTACGCCCATGTGCCATTATTAGTCATAAAATACAAATCTAGCAAGTCTACCTCTGCCTACTGTGTAGTCAAAAGATAATATTTCATTGTCAGCGAAATAAAAGTACAGATCATTCTTCTGTCCGGCATCATAGATGTTCAACCTGATCATGTTCTGGGACTGGCTGTAGTACATAATCATGTTGGTCACTCGACCGGTTTCCACGCTGACTGTCTCAACGTCGACTGTAAAGTCATTGCTCAGTTTCAACAGCGGCGGTGTATTGGCTGAGGAGAAAGACAAGAAGAACAAAATACTAAGATGGCGCACAAAGTTTTAATATCGACAATTAAGTCATAGCTTTGTTTTGATGAACAGAAAGTAATTAATAACAAATATTTACAGGGCTGGACTGTGTCAAATTAATTTACTATTCAGTCCACAAATCTCTTGGAATATGATGGGCATTATTCGTTAGATATGGCCTCCTTCAGTAGTAAAGGGACTGTGTATTATCTCATAGAAGTGGAAATAAGATAAATGTCTAGGAATTATGATTTTCTGTGGTCGAAACGATGTGAGGGTTGACTCCTGAAGCCTTTCTAATGATTGGGTATAGCTGCAAGGCAGCAGAGATTTGAATTCATAACTTTCTTTCTCCTATGTGGGTAGCCATGGCTAACGAGCCCCTCCTGCCCGAAGTTTACTGGTTAAGCGCCAGTTTCTCGCCTTCGCCACCTCTTCAGTTCTACTGTTAGCGAAAACAGTTCCGCTGGACTCAAAGCCACACGTGAAGGCCAGGAGTTGGACCTGTTCTACAATACTGAAAGAACTATAATCTTAAATCAATGTTTGTGTTACTCACTTTGTGTGAGGTTTACCAGAAGCACTGTTTACGTGGCCGTATTAGGCTATTTGTACACTGTATGCTCTGTTAAAGTTCTTTTATAAAAGGCGAGGACCAGTAACAACGAGCCGTTCCCATTTGAATAAGAGACTATAAAATCGTATACGGATCTTACTGCGTTTAAAGACACCAATTAAATGGCGGACCCACCGGCCCATGTGATGCCGGCCCTCTGGAATACTTACTGGCGCTGCTGTATTCTTGACATACCGGAGGTAGTGTTGGTACTTGAGCTTGACCAACTGTACAGGACACTAGGGCCAGGCTGAACAGAACAGTGGGCAGCATGATAGCTCTATTGAAAAAAAAAAAGATTAAATGAACGCCCAAATAAAGTTTGAATTGAAATACCAAGTTTAAAACAGAGTTATCTCTCTCTCAATGCTAAACAATAACTATGAGGCGGAAAAAATAGGCGAAAATTAGGTTTCACTTCGCTATGCAGACATTGAAAAGACCTTTACATGGGCTGTCTTAACAGTAGTCTACGCGGGACACTGGGACAATGTCATATGCGTGGCCCAACACAAACTGTAACTCAAAATATCATACCAATAGCTTTTAAGGGAAATGGTATATTTGCCTGACAGGCTTCAACACTATGAAGTAAAAAGGCCACGTTTAGGAAAACTGCAAATATATTCACCATGCTAGTACTTCAGTCGATAGCGTATTGAGATTACGCATCATGGTCTGATGTTAACAAAAGAATCTCCATATCTAGAGGCCCCTGGCCTTGGGCGGTCTCTCCTGAATGTCATCTGACCTATGTCTAGAAATAATAGTCTCTATATTCAATTTGGTCTTGAAATTTTAAAATTATAAAACCAGCGTCATGAGTTGTGCTTTATAACAAATGTTTTTAGTGTAATGAGCTTTCTGCTTTATAAAGCTTATATCAACTCACTCTGTCTGTCTGTCTAGTACAAAGTATCTATTTTGTTTAATACCAGCAATCGAAATTAATCCGTTAGTATTCACAGATATTGCTAAATATGTCGGGTTTTGTACACGTCATATCCTCCGCACGCATTCTCGGATCAAGATGAAACTTTAAACAATTGTTTATTGTACCTTGGGAAACATGAATCAATAAAAAGAATAGTCAAAGTATTATAGATAATTAATTATTTTGTTTGATATCAAAACATTTTTTTTTTGTAAACTGAATACGTCATCGTATTTTCTACAACTTCTCGTGTCGTATGCTCTCGTGTGTTAATTTATTGATATGTATGTGTCAGAGTACATATTTTTGAAACATTTATAGCTGTAATTTCTACAAAATTACTCAACTCGCAATTTAGTCTCTTTGCATGTAGACCGACACGTGTATCTCAGAATGTATTAAGTTTTCAGTTTTATGTTAGATTTGGGGGTTGACAAAGTCACATTATCAATCAACGCATTTTTTTAATTAAACATAGTTTGTAAAGTATACAATCATTTATTTAGTAAGACTACAAAGGCGTGATACGACGACTAGATATCACATTATTACATAATTGATATAGTAGACTAAAGTCGCGGTGTTTGACTTTTAACAGTAACTCTGACAATTTCCATTTCATTATACAAAGTTTTAATTTGATAATTATCTCCCCTACGGGTGATACTAAGAATGTATTGATTGTAAGCCAGTAGAGATCACATTCATAATAACACAGATATTATTCTCTTTTTGCATGAGATCGTTCCCACTTGTATGTTTGTCTTACATGACCTAACTTTATTTTTGCCCCCAGTTTACTTATTATCTATTGCTATTTTAGACTATTTTCTGGCCTATGGTTTGGAAATAAATCTAATACCATGATCATATGGTCACGAAAAAGAGTATAATATTTAAAAGTATAAATTAAAAAACAAAAAAAGAAAAGACCAAATATATCGTGCTTGTACCTCAATGTCTCAGCACAATTTGGCCCATCAACAGAGATATCGGCATTTTTATTAAATTGGAACTAGAATGAGGATGTAGATCTACCTAAATTAAACTTCTATTAGCACTCTTAAGATCTATATCTACTAGATCTAGATCTAAAATAGGAACTTGGAATAATGTAGCTGTAATTTAGATAAGATTTATGTAAAAAAATATCCTAGATAATCTATCAATAGACTGAATGCAACATTACATTTACAAATAGTAGATTAGTTTTAGTATATTATAACATTGCAATAGTGATCAAAACGTTTGGAAATCTAAATCTACACTTTAAGTCTAGAAATTGAAATTCTACATCTTAATCTAGTCTATTTTAGTCTAAACTAGATCTAGATCCAGACTCTAAAATAATTTTAATTAGAATATAAATCCAGATCTAGATATAGTGTAATAAAAATCTAGATCTGGTTTAAAAAATCTAGATTAGATCTAGTCATTCCTTTTTAAAACGCGAGTCACATAACGAGGCTTAATAAACATTACTATACTTAGTACTTTTAGCATTTCATTTGAAGCATTAGTTCCATATGACGTCAAAGGAAAAAAAACACTACGTCAGACGGCCTAGCTAGACTAAAATCGCCTTCATCAATACGAGCCATTTATTGAGTGTTCATAGACATTGGTGTACCTAGTGCGTTCTTTAAGCATTTCATTTAAAGAATTCAGTCCATATGACGTCAAAGAAAAAAAAAACAATACGTCACACGGCCTAGCTAGACTAAAAATCGCCTTTTGCACAAAAATCCGGAACAATCAATTTTAGATACTTAAATCTTGAGATGTTACGGGAGGAACATTAAAGGGCAAATCAGATTTTCAATAGCTTTTAGAGTTGTTGTTTTTTTATCTAAGCGTGACGGACAGACCTACCGACAGAAAAAATGCACAAAATAAACCTTTTTTTATTCCGATGGGGGCACTAAACAGAAAATAAATAAAATCTGATTTTTAAAAAAAGTTTTAAGAAATTAGTTTAGCACCATGACATGTTGCGACGTTACGCTACTGCACGAAAGTCGCTGCATAAAAAGTCCATTAAAAAAAATGGGCTTGATATTTACATACAAAGTGGATTAAAAGCCTTTATAAACAAAGAGAAATGTTTTCTTTTAATTTTAGCAGCTAGTTGACCAGAAAAAAAACACCTTTAACTATTATTTATATTTGTTGTAAACATTTCTTGTACATATAAACATATTTGACTTAGTGATATGGAAAATACATATATAATGTCCGCCTTTGTTAGCATATTGTAACATTGCCTCCCTTACATTTACGTAGTTGTTTTAGAATTGGTGTATTTTTATGAAAAAATCTCTCACATAATTAATTTTATAAACTAAACGGTTTGCTTTTTGAAAACCAAAAGTAGCCGTTGCACCTAAACTTTTCAAGCAGTATTTAATGGTGAAATAATATTTTTCATTTCTCTTCTAGTTTCGAGATCTGAGTGTGACAGACGGACACTTTGCACAAACCTAATAGCGGCTTTTTTCCCCTTACGGGGGCCGCTAAAAATTGGTTTTTAGATCAATGCGCTGTAGATTCACGTTTTGAAATAGAGAAAGATGAAATATCCTGTAGAGTGTAGAATAACAAAATGTATCAATGTAGAAGTAGACATGCAAACTTATGTTTTGGTATCAAAGAAATACCACTAAAAATATATTAATAATTGACAATTTATAATAAGTGTAATTTTGTTTTAAAAACTAAGTCACTCTCTAGAATGCTTAGAGAGTAAGCTTGTTTTGTAATGATTACAGACCAACAGGCAAGTATGTGTATACTGTCAGACCGAAGTGACTTTTAATGTGGAGGGTATTCATGACATATTGACTGTCTGGACTGAATGGAGTTGTAGATACCTTTGTTTATTAGTCTGTTTTTTTTTGTTTGAATAATTAATTTGTTATAAAAAAGTAGTTGTACTATCTATATAAAAACTTGAAGTTTATCAATTACTTAATTTAATTACTTAGCAATGAGAGTTTCCTCATTGTATTACTTGTGTGGCAAACGAGTGAAAAAAAGGAAGCAAGCCAAACGAAACAATTACTCTTTTAGAATCTACTAAGTAATCTCTTAAATGTTTAAGTACTAGATTGCTAATGCATTCATTACATATATTGTAACAACCTTTGCTTAAATAACTTAGATTCTAATTGTATACGCTACAACTACGTATAACATGGGGCCACGCCTTCATGAAGGAGAAATGGACACCAGGTGGGGAAAGACAGATCGCCCAATGCGAAGAAAGGCCGTGCAGGGTGTAAGTCAAGTAGGCCTACATATACTTTTATTATATTGATCTTTAACTGTGACAACATTCTTAGCATCATCAGCATAGAGACTGCGTCGTACCTAAGTCCTTGCTAGTATTTTAGCCACGTGAACAAACGTTTCACGTTGACTTCTTAGTGTGGTCAATCGTCATCATCATCATCAAGCTCATTTGAGTGAAAGATTGCGAGGCTCAAATCCTCTCTTGCAAAAAAAACAACAACCCCTAGACCCTCTACTGCTGTGCAGAATGCACGTATAGTACCATACAGGTCAAGACCTTGTTGTTTGCAAGACCTGTCGAGATGAAGATCACCATATTTGGGAGCATTCGAAGAAAAATTGAGACACGATTTCCTCTTCTTCCCGCTGCAAGTTTTCCCAGTCAATTTGCAACTATGTTTCATGAGATTTCATGTATGTTTCCTTCCACCAATCGCTATGAGCCAAACACTTGAAATAAAAGAATTTTAAGTTAAACTCCATCTCCATCCAAAAAGCCGCGCTTGTCTTGAGAAGCCAAAGTTCAAATCCATAAATATATTAGTAATTTTATCTAGCTGTTGGTTCATGACATGTTCCATTGATTAATTCCTCCAACGGAATAAGACTTTAAAAAAAAATAAAAGATTAAAAAAATCTATCAAATTTACTTATTTTAAAAAGCTATGTCTAAATATTTTTTGATGATATCAACACACTTATTGTTATCTCTACAACACACATACACACATACACACACTTGTTATCTCTACAACACACACTACCATTCACACATTACAAAAGTAAAGATCTAGACGCACACATTAAGAGATAAAAGAAATACAAAGTTTTGTGATAAAGAGATTCAAGAGGAACCTATCTAATGGAGGCGTATTTAGGGCAGAGTAGATCAAGGGTGATAACTTTCTCCAACACCCACTAATTAGTGTGTAACTATTTATCCTGAATATAAACCATGACGTGGGGGCCACCTTTAGGCCCCTGGAGTTATAAAGTTCAAAATATGTCACCATTTTATTTTCCATTTCAAAAAAAAATAAATTTTAAAAATTACCCGGATTTTTAATTTATGGTTGCTATCCACAGTTTCTTAAATAAAATTAGATGGAAATTTAGGTTATTCTTCTAGGGCACACTCTGTATTCATTTTAATATCTCTGGAGGAAAAAGACTGCGAGAGACCCCCATAAAAAACGTTTGCGGGCGGGTGGGGTTGGGAGGCAAAGTTTAGAGGTATCTATGAACCCCCCCCCCCCAAAAAAAAAATGAAATAATAGAGAATGGATAAATGGGCGAAAAATTGCTAAAAGAAATAATACTGTATAAAAATTTCTTCGCATTTATTTTAAACAGTAATTTTTTTTATGGATTAATTTTTTCAAAATAAAATTATTAAAAAAAAATGGAATAGAGCAGACATCTCAACGACTTAAATAAAAGCTTGAGATCTAAGCAAACCAGCAAACTATAAAAGAAAGCAGCGCTTACCCTTACAAGAGCACCACAACAGATCTAGCAAGAATTACGAGCCTGTCACCTCAGTCTAAGCACTTCACTCAATCAAGCTACAGAAGACAGGCTAGTGACAAAGTGTCATGCCTGCACCACTAAGTCAAACTCAATTTCAACATTAATTCGTGAAAAACAAATATGTGTGTATGATAAAAAATTATCTTTCGCTTTTATCTGATTGTCTTTTTTTCCCTAATGACTATATCTTGAATGATTGGCTTCAGTGGTTGGCCTGGTGGGTGGACACGGTAGTACTTAATATATAGGCAGTGTGTTTCATGACCCTTACCGTACACAGGCTAAACGAATGGCGTCAAATGGGATATCGACAGAAGGCTGTTACTTAAACGGTTTTTGTTGAAACATCTACTGACAGCAAGGGTTATAATTCCTTCTCCGTTAAAACAACTACGGTCAAATCTGATTATGATGGCAGAACTTTACAAAATGACCTCCGACAACTAAAACAACATGAAGGATAGATAGGTGGCAACTCAGGCAAATGTAAACAAGTTCATTGCATTGGATGAAATGGATGCGCGCCCCCAACTGCCTTGACATAAACCACACAACGCATCTCAAGAAACCGTTGTAGTACAGAGAAGGAATATAAAAGGATCTTCCCAGTGTGCTCCGCATTCAGCCTCGCCTCTAGCACAAATGTCTTAGGATAAAGAAACCCTGAAAAAAAAAGATTTCTTTCATTTTAGGCCGGCAAGTAATTCTTCCATTAAACTAGAGTTTCAATAAACCTAGTCCCAACTCTAATGTCAATCACACATTTGGTAAGGGACAATCAACTACAAGACAAGTGACAACTTTGAGAAAACTTAGCTCCTTTTTTTTTCTGAATCCCTTCTGGTTCCCCCAACTCCAAAGTAAGCGTGGCCTTGTCAATGAGAGTTTATCGTCCATTTGTTGGTTTATCATTGTCCTATTTGTTGTCATATTTTACATGATCAATGTTTTGACCTCTCACGAATCTGCTCTATATTCTTGATGTCTTGAATTGTATTGATCAAACCTTATGTATTAACATACATGGGTAAAGAATAAAAGAAACAACAAATAATTTACTTTAATTAAAATTCTTTTATTTTTATTTATTTCTAACGCACAACGTAAAGAAACCTTAAAGTATATGCGAGTATTAGCAATAAATGATATCAAAAATGAGAGAGAGAGACAGACATAGGAACAGGACTAACATAGAGTCTACAAAAATTATAATACTACGAAGTAATATTGAACAGAATTCGGATAACTCAAATACTACATTGTCTAAATAAAGGTAAAACATGTACATTTGCTTCACCTATATTAATGTTTTCTTTAAAAAACTTAAGTATACAAGTAGATAGATGTAAGCTTTTTACGGTTATATGTCTCCCTTCGACTCAGAGCTGAACATTGTGCATGATTAAAAACAATGCGATTAAACAAACGCTATAGCAAAGATTGTTCATGAACTTTTCTCTAAACTGATTGACTGATAAGGTGCTTGCATTCCATTTACACCAAAAATATCCGCGGTACTATCATGTCTGAAGTCTTGCTGCAGACAGTCTTGAAGGCGGAAGATTTCTGACTGCGCTTGTCGATGAAAAGGTCCTCGAAAAAACAGTCCGGATTTTCTCGGACCAGACAGTAATGGCTCAGACAAAGGCGGAAAGCTACTCGCTTGAACATCATCTGTGTTGAAGGTTGATCCTTGAAAGTGAAAAACTGATTTATTTACTGCGTGTAAAAGTTTGCTACAGAGAATGTTTGAATATCGTCTGCTGATGAGTGTGGTGTTCTGGTTTGGAATATATCCGGCAAGGATCTGTACAGTGAGACATCCGTGATTATTCTTATATTCTCTTCATCCTGGTGGCTCTCATCAACAACACCAGCTTTTACGACGCTTTTCTTCGGCCTTTTCTTGCGTGGTTGGACTTTGCCCTTTTTCATACAAGATGTTATGTCAGATACACACAGAACTATGAACACGAGGCTGATTATAATGCTCCCCACAGCCCCGATGGAAGTTGCCGTTGTGCGAGGGTCAGGCTGACTGTGTTTGGTTCTGCTCAGAAAGGAGGTGGCCTTCTTGTCGACGGTCAGTTGTTTCTCCAGCTCCGCCGCTTTCTCTTTGGCTTCCTGCTCAGTGATGGCAGCTCCCGCAGACAAGTTGTATCTGGCAGCGCTGCATGGGGCACGTGCATGTGTCTGTGTTATAGTCTGCACTCCACAGAGTGGAAGTTACAGGACTAATCAAAGGTAGGTACATCAGGCCTGTCAATAGAAAGTTAAATGAATTCATTGAATCTCAAGGAGTCAAGATTTCGGAGTGGAATGGGAATGGGCAGCTTAGACTATTGAAAAGAATCAGGGAACATATACACATGATTAACTGAACACTTTCAAGATATCTCAGTTCTAACATATACATATTACCAATTATTATTGTTAAACAATATAAGAGCTAAAAATCTATCTATCTATCTATCTATCTATCTATCTATCTATCTATCTATCTATCTATCTATCTATCTATCTATCTATCTATCTAACAATCTATCTATTTATAGATAAAGGATAAATAAATTAGTCTTTTATTACAGTACAAAATGGAAACCACAGAAGAAAATGTATTTTAGAATAACGCTCTATTTTTTTTTATTAAAGAATTAAAGAAGACTAGCATTTTACAATGTGGGTGGACTCTAGACTGTTCCCAATAATAATATGCATAATAATAATAATTGTTACGTTTGAAACTACTTTACGATTCAGATTTAAATGGGTAGCACACTGATGAAACACTCTGATAGAAAAAAACAAAATTGGATAAAAAATATTGTAAAAGCTAGTCGAATAAATGAAAAAAAAAACCAGCACTGGTAACACGACTTAAAGAGCCAGAAGTCTAAGAAGAAACAAAATAGTTTCTTTGACCGACATAGTTAACTTACCGAGAGATAATGAATATAGTCCTTTCATAATTACAAACAAAATTGTGTTCGTCGTAATGAGCTCACAATCTCACTCGTGTCTACTTCCCGACAGAAATATTGATTAATTCTGCTTTGCCTTCCAGTTTAATCTATCGGCTGTAAACAATTTTTTTTTATTGATTTACAATTTTTGTGGTATTTGTGAAAATGTGGTAGCTTTGGTAAAAATGTGACAGCTGTAATGAAAGTATGAATGTGCGGTGGTACCAACACTGTAATTAAAATGTGACAGTTGCGGTTAAAGAATTGTAAAATGTGAGGTTTCTTTAGGAGTGGGAAAGTGTAAAACTAATTGTGTTAGGGTAAAAGCTGCAAAAAACAACAACAAAAAAAAACAAAAAAACCATACAACATATATTTAGTTTTCAAGATAAATACACATACATTGCTCACTTATATATGTGATTTAAAAAAGAAGAATGAGGGAAAAAACATTTTATTAGACTGAAACAAAAACCTGTATTAACTTGATGAGAAAAACCCAAGAAAATTGACAAGTCCTTCAAGACGGATTAAAGAAATCAGAAAACAGTTCAAATGATGGAAGTAACTCTTAATAAAAAGACATAAAGGCCGTAAAACTTCACACAAAACAAACAAACAACAGTTCAAAAAATTAAAAGACAGGCAAAACATTAATAATACAGAATAACCAGGAAGGTCGATAATGTATTCATAAATATGTCTCTAGACGTAATCTATTGGAAAGAACTCTAAGTGTTGATCTGTTTTCATGATGGAACTGGAAACCCAACATCATAAGAGTGCATTAGGCTTGTTGATGACCATTTTACTCCAGTCAATATGGCACCTACCCATGCGTAGAAATCAACCATTTTGTTCTGCTGGAACTAAAAATTACTCCCTTCCCATAAATAACTGAAAAACAATTTCCTGTAACAACAGCTCAATATTCTATTTTCCCTTTTAAAAAAAGCTTTTACAATAAACAAACTTGTCAGTTAAGTATCGTAATAAACAAATGGGATTTAATTTATTTTGTGTTAAAATAATTAGAAAACTTAGAACCATTGATTCGCAACATTTGTTAAGCTCATTATTCTTGTATTGGCTTCGTCCTGACAGTTTCTTCAAAAGAAGGTGCAAAAATTACAGCGAGACGTCCCCAAAAAATCACATTTTATCGAATGCCAGAAATTTTTATTTTTTTGGTTACTTCCTATCGCATGCTGACCTGACTGCCTTTGTCTATTACAGCATTTTGCCAAAGTTAGCCTTTGTTCGTGTCGATTTAAGTTCTTGTCGGTGTTTAGTCTAAGTAACTCTTTTGTTTAATTCAGTCTTCGAGCAATATTGACATTTTGCTTATCGCTAAATTTCTGATACTCTAAAATTGACTTAGCCTTATTGACGTCATTCGAAGTCAAGCTACACAAATGTAGATTTAGAATCTTGACATAAGTATAAATACATTTTCAATAGAAATTCTATGGGTAAGAATTGTCTGTAACAACAAAATTATAAGTATTCCTGCTCGACTTATGAGTCGTGTATAGTCTAATTCTCTCTGTTAAGTTGCAAACAACACATTAAAACTACTATACTAGACTAGTGTGTAGTATTAAGCCCATATTCATGTATACTACTATAAAGTATACAAAATCCACAATACAAATTAATAATTTAGTTAGGCACCTAAGAGTCAAGAAATTTTGTTTTTAATCAAGGACAGACTACACCAGTTTTTAAAACACACACACGCACGTACACACACACACACATATACATACATACATATATACATATGGAAGATATCTGCACCCAACTTCAGTGGTGTAGCAAGCTAGTCGTGGATCTGAGTTCAAAAACATTATGGTGGAGTCCCCTATTTCGGATTGAATATGCCACAAAGGAATCTAATCATTACGCATACATTAGTTGACTATACTTGATACAAAGTTTTCCTATTCAAGTAATACCTTTTAGAAGCGATGGTGTCATGACATTCAATACTTAAAAGTAACTATCGTATTAACAAACACATGTTTTAGCCTATATTTTCTAATGACGTATATTTACATTTCAAAAACACAAATGTGAAACTGTTAAACATTGACAAAATATAGCTCTGTGTGTCAATCTATTGTAAATCAGTTGAGATCAATTCTCTGTTGTAGGGGCCCTATTGGAGGTAGCAAATCTTTATTCTAAAACTGCGTTTTTCTGAACTACTGAACTACTGAGTATCAAAGTCAAAACAAGGGTATCTTTTTTTCTAAGTTATTTGCTGTTTTTATCGTTAACAGTAAGTCAAGTCAACCTATTTGTGAATTTTAAAACTTTTTATGCAATTTTGTATCAGCTTCTCGCAACTTTGAAGATGTCTGCTCTGCTAACTAAATGTCACTGGTAAAATAAGAAACAGCGTAAATGCATTGATAATGTTTGAGATATTTAATGATTAATATAATTGTTGTTTTTTGTTAAATCAGTTTAATTTTGTATTGAAAACACTAGTGTGAATCATGTGTGAAACAACATTCTATGATTGAGCTACTTCAGTAGTCATTATATAAGATTAAGACTAAGACTAAGACTGCTTTATTGATTCATATGGAAATTTGTTGTGATTACAAGGACTCTTTTCTCATATAAAGACAATACAACAGAAAATACACATAAATAGAACAGACACAACATATAGAGATTCAGCGATTACACACATGCATCTCTATCCTTTTCATGTTTCCTGACCAACGGCTGGCGTTGATATAGTCTGACCGAGTAAGATATGAACGAGTTTTTGTACTCTCTGTTCTTGTCTTGATTGGCATTACGCATACATTAGTTGACTATACTATACGCTGATGAAGTAATTTCTCATATTACTTATTTTATTATTCTCGCTCTATGGAATTGCAGAAAAGCCCATCTTGATTTGCCTAGAGCAAATGTACTGATGACCAAGATCAAGTTTAATTTGTGGATTTGGCTTAAACCTTTGCGCAAGTTATGCCCAAAGACAATTGTTCTGTCCACTTTTGATGGAAGCATCGTTATTGCAAGGGGTTTGCAGTTTAGTTCAAAACAACAGCTGTTTTTTCATTGCCTAGGTGTAGGTCTATTAGTTTAACCAAGTCTCCATATACATTGTACTACCAGAAAAAAATCTTAAGCGCTTTTTATTTTGGCATTCTGTCAATGGAGATCAAGAGCCAATTGGAGAAACTTGAGTAAATCTGATATTTTTTAAAATGTCTGAAATAACATTCGTCATTATACATAATGGGAATTGGATCTTTGTTTTTTTGTTTTTGTTTTTTTTGTAACAGTTTCATGGTCTAGAGTTCGTTTGGGGCGATGTGTTATTTTTGTCTTTTGTTGTTGTTTAAGAAGTTCTTCAAACAAATCTATCACTGGTAAGAAATTCTCTCTGTTACTCGAGTCAACTGAATGACTCCAATGGCGATGGTCGCTTAATTAAGTGTAAGGTTGTCTTATCTGTTATAATAGTCATAATGAATGCTAAGTAAAATTGTATAAGAATTTGATAAATTGCAATTCTTACAGTCAACAAATTTTGTTTAAGATTTTTTAAAGATGCCATTGTGAGACCCTATTAGGTTCATTGAAGCCTTCGCACCATGGTTGCTACGCCACTGCCAAAATAACTAAAATGAAGCGATTCCATCGGATATTGGCACATGTCAACAATCAATATCATATCGATTCAAAATTTATTTTTATTGTAGAGCTGCTGAATTTAATCGATGAAATTGATCTCTAGGAATACGAAGTTATACCTTCAGTTTGACACTGTATATCGTTCTTTTAAACATTAACTTTTTAACATCATAATAGTTTAGCAGTATCAAAACAAGACGACATGAACTTTCTTGAATAAGAATTTATTTAATACTAGCAAACGTTTATGGGAGATTTTCACGACAATGTCAAGGACGCTACACTATTGGCAACTAACTATACAGAATTGATCTATAATGTATATACTATCTCAATGAGTAGCAGTTGATCTTTGTATTAAATCTTTTTTATTACCTCGTTACCCCTAGTTAGATGCCCTTAGCTGTCTTAAACAAGCCATAAACCAGGGGTTCTCAACCTGTGGATCCGACCCCCTTGGGGGTCGATTGACAATTTGTCAGGGGTCGTTTAAGACCATTCAAAGTATGGCCTAATCGAAAATGTAAAACTTGACAAATACATGTTTTTTTAAAAACGGAATTTATTATTTTGATTGTTATTCAATGATAGATGTAGCAGACAGCAGAATCAGAATTAATTTCAGACATTTTGATTGTCGCAGCAGAACAAAATTCAACATAATAAGTAAATGCGCTTAATGCATAACGCTTGGTCGTGTTGTAAAGTTTTTGTATGTCGTACGTGAGGTGAAGAGTCATTATTGATCCTCAATAATTAAAAGATATAAGTGAAGTTTAATGTTCGCCATTCAGAAAGTTCATATCATGCTTTGTACATGATATACAAAGGTGTTAAATCTGTAATATGTGAACCAAAATGTGTACGTTTTGAAAAGGTTGAACAGTGCATCCATAAATTTGAATTTTAATACGTAAACTTTGTATAGAAATGCATAACGTATTGGACAACATGAACCTTGGATGAACTTCTAATGGTAGTAGGGCAGAAAAGCATGGGCCTCTCGTAGTGCTCTGGTAAGAAACTCTGTTGTGGGCCTCTCGTAGTGCTCTGGTAAGAGATTCTGTTGTGGGCCTCTCGTAGTGCTCTGGTAAGAGACTGTTGTGGGCCTCTCGTAGGGCTCTGGTAAGAAACTCTGTTGTGGGCTTCTCGTAGTGCTCTTCTAAGAAACTCTGTTGTGGGCTTCTCAATAGTGCTCTGGTAAGAAACTCTGTTGTGGGCCTCTCGTAGTGCAATGGTAAGAAACTGTGTTGTGGGCCTCTCGTAGTGCTCTGGTAAGAGACTCTGTTGTGGGCCTCTCGTAGTGCTCTTATCTTATCTTATATAATACAGACGTTACTTCAAAAAAGAAGATGATTACGTCCTACGCGTCATGCATTTAGTCACGCATATTAACCAATGACTTAAATTCTGCCAAGTCACTGGTTTTTCTGGCTAGCTCAGGCAACCCATTCCATGCTCTAATAGCTCTAGGGAAGAAGGAGTATTTGTACAAATTTGTCCTAGCATATGGGACAAGGAATGTGCCTTTATTTTTGTGTCTTTCAGAGTATTTTATTAAATTTTGTTTTTGTATTTGAAGATTATGGTTCAGTGTTTTATGTATAATTGCTACTTTACTTTTGAGTCTTCTGTCCTGAAGGCTTTCTAAATTTAGTGATTTTACTAATAGTGTTACCCTAGTCAAATGTGAATATTCGTTTGTTATGAATCTCACTGCTCTATTTTGTGTTTGTTCCAGTTTCTTAATGTTTTCTTGAGTTGAGGGGTCCCACACGGTGGATGCATATTCTATTATTGGCCTAACCAAGGTTAAATAACATTTTAGTTTTATGTTCTTATTTGATTTATAGAAATTTCTTTTAATAAACCCTAATGCTTTGTTGGATTTTTTTATAGTTTCATCAATATGTGGATTCCATGACAGTTCTTCATTTATTATAACACCTAGGTATTTTGAGTTTTTAGTCTGTGTTACTGGTTTGCCATGAATAAGATAAGTGGAATTAATTTGTTTAATTTTTTTTGTTACTCTTAACAACTGACATTTTTCTGGGTGGAAAGACATGCTCCAATTTGATTCCCATTTCTGTAATTCATCTAATTCTCTTTGTAAAATATCTGTGTCTTGTTTTGTTTTTATTGTTCTATATATTATGCAATCGTCTGCAAATAATCTGACTTTTGTTCCTGAACTAATGCAATTTGGTAAATCATTTATGTAAATTAAAAATAGTAGTGGACCCAAGACTGTTCCTTGAGGTACACCTGAGTTTACTGTTATTGGTGTTGATTTAGAGCCATTTATTATTACAGTTTGTTCTCTCCCTATCAGAAAATCTTTAATCCACTGATGCAGTGGACCGTTAATGCCAAAATATTTTAATTTTTTAAGCAAACTATGGTGGTGAACTTTGTCAAAAGCCTTGGAAAAATCTAGTAAGATAGCATCTATTTGTTCACTGGTAAGAGATTCTGTTGTGGGCCTCTCGTAGTGCTCTGGTAAGAGACTCTGTTGTGGGCCTCTCGTAGTGCTCTGGTAAGAGATTCTGTTGTGGGCCTCTCGTAGTGCTCTGGTAAGAAACTCTGTTGTGGGCCTCTCGTAGTGCTCTGGTAAGAAACTCTGTTGTGGGCTTCTCGTAGTGCTCTGGTAAGAAACTCTGTTGAGGCTTCTCATAGTGCTCTGGTAAGAGACTCTGTTGTGGGCCTCCCATAGTGCTCTGGTAAGAAACTCTGTTGTGGGCCTCCCGTAGTGCTCTAGTAAGAAACTCTGTTGTTGAACGTAGTGTCTCATAGCCTCCATAAGGTTCAAGTGACCCTTCAGTTGTCTCCCCGCAGCATTTGGTCACTCTCGAAAGACATTCACCAGTTTTCTCAGCTTGCCCCATTAGTTTGTATGTCAATCGTAGAGATGTTATTTAAGTCGAATTATCAGTGGTGCCATTTGCTAATGCTTTGCAGACAAAATTTCATCAAACTTTCCAAATTACATAACATCCCATTTGCACCTACCAGAAATCCAATGAAAGTCAAAATTGAAGATGTTTAGGAAACAGAAAGAATTTATTGAACTCATAAATAAAAAAGCAGCGAAAAATAACACTATAATTACACATATTTGGATCAAGTGTTAACAGTCATGTCCCAATTTGTCTGTGTTGCAGCTTCTTCAGTTTGCACTAATACATTATTTGCATAACAGCCTGTTCATTATCAAGTCTAAATACAGAAAATCGTCACTTGTAATGTGGATAATGTGAATAAGAAATAGTAAGAGAAATAAATGCATATCATAACGAGATATTAGCTCATTTATGTATATATATATCTATTTCAAGAATATAATTACAAATTGTTTCACGATTAAATATAAAGCTTTGGCAATGAAAATCAGATTTACTGTTGAGGATGGGTCCGGCGTAGTGAGGAATTGTAAAAAGGGGTCGCCGAGCAAAAAGGTTGAGAACCGCTGTCATAAAGGGAATGTATAATGCACAGACATATATATATATGTATATTCAGTTCGAAGTCAGACTCAAACTTCTAAAAAAAATATTTTTGAAGAGGCAGCACGGAAAATTTCTCTTAAATACCTTCATATATATATATATATAGTGCTTCTGTTTAGCCTCATGTAGTTCTACTGTTTTACCTCTTGTAGTTCTACTGTTTAACCTCTTGTAGTTCTACTGTTTTACCTCTTGTAGTTCTACTGTTTTACCACATGTAGTTCTACTGTTTTACCTCATGTAGTTCTCCTGTTTTACCTCTTGTAGTTCTACTGTTTTACCTCATGTAGTTCTACTGTTTTACCTCATGTAGTTCTACTGTTTTACCTCATGTAGTTCTACTGTTTTACCTCATGTAGTTCTACTGTTTTACCTCATATAGTTCTACTGTTTAGCCTCATGTAGTTCTCCTGTTTTACCTCTTGTAGTTGTATTGTTAAACCTCATATAGTGTTACTGTTTTACCTCTTGTAGTTCTACTGTTTTACCTCATGTAGTTCTACTGTTTTACCTCATGTAGTTCTACTATTTAGCCTCATGTAGTTCTCCTGTTTTACCTCTTGTAGTTGTATTGTTTAACCCCATATAGTGTTACTGTTTTACCTCTTGTAGTTCTCCTTTTTTTCCTCTTGTAGTTCTACTGTTTAACCTCATATAGTGTTACTGTTTTACCTCTTGTAGTTCTACTGTTTTACCTCTTGTAGTTCAACTTTTTTACCTCTTGTAGTTCTACTGTTTTACCTCATGTAGTTCTACTGTTTTACCTCATGTAGTTCTACTGTTTAGCCTCATGTAGTTCTCCTGTTTTACCTCTTGAGGTTCTACTGTTTAACCTCATATAGTGTTACTGTTTTACCTCTTGTAGTTCTACTGTTTTACCTCTTGTAGTTCTACTGTTTTACCTCTTGTAGTTCTACTGTTTAGCCTTATTTAGTTCTACTGTTTTACCTCTTGTAGTTGTATTGTTTAACCTCATATAGTTCTACTGTTTTACCTCATGTAGTTCTTCTGTTTTACCTCTTGTAGTTCTACTGTTACCCTCTTGTAGTTCTACTGTTTAGCCTCATGTAGTTCTCCTGTTTTACCTCTTGTAGTTGTATTGTTTAACCTCATATAGTGTTACTGTTTTACCTCTTGTATTTCTACTGTTAAGCCTCATGAAGTTCTACTGTTTTACCTCATGTAGTTGTATTGTTTAACCTCATATAGTGTTACTGTTTTACCTCTTGTATTTCTACTGTTTAGCCTCGTGTAGTTCTACTGTTTTACCTCATGTAGTTCTACTGTTTAGCCTCATGTAGTTCTACTGTTTTACCTCATGTAGTTCTACTGTTTTACCTCATGTAGTTCTACTGTTTTACCTCATGTAGTTCTACTGTTTTACCTCATGTAGTTCTACTGTTTAGCCTCATGTAGTTCTCCTGTTTTACCTCTTGTAGTTGTATTGTTTAACCTCATATAGTGTTACTGTTTTACCTCTTGTATTTCTACTGTTAAGCCTCATGTAGTTCTACTGTTTTACCTCATGTAGTTGTATTGTTTAACCTCATATAGTGTTACTGTTTTACCTCTTGTATTTCTACTTTTTAGCCTCATGTAGTTCTACTGTTTTACCTCATGTAGTTCTACTGTTTAACCTTATTTAGTTCTACTGTTTTACCTCTTGTAGTTTTTTCTGTTTAACCTCATATAGTTCTACTGTTTTACCTTATGTAGTTCTTCTGTTTTACCTCTTGTAGTTCTCCTTTTTACCTCTTGTAGTTTTACTGTTTTACCTCTTGTAGTTCTACTGTTTTACCTCATGTAGTTCAACTGTTTTACCTCTTGTAGTTCTACTGTTTTACCTCTTGTAGATCTACTGTTTTACCTCATGTAGTTTTATTGTTTAACCTCAAGTAGTTCTACTATTTTACCTCTTGTAGTTCTACTGTTTTACCTCATGTAGTTCAACTGTTTTACCTCATGTAGTTCAACTGTTTTACCTCTTGTAGTTCTACTGTTTTACCTCTTGTAGATCTACTGTTTTACCTCATGTAGTTTTATTGTTTAACCTCAAGTAGTTCTACTATTTTACCTCTTGTAGTTCTACTGTTTTACCTTTTGTAGTTCTACTGTTTTACCTCTTGTAGTTCTACTGTTTTATCTCATGTAGTTTTACTGTTTTACCTCTTGTAGTTCTACTGTTTTACCTAATCTAGTTTTACTGTTTTACCTCTTGTAGTTCTACTGTTTTACCTCATGTAGTTCTACTGTTTAACCTCATGTAGTTCTACTGTTTTACCTCTTGTAGTTCTACTGTTTTACCTCATATAGTTCTACTGTTTTACCTCTTGTAGTTCTACTGTTTTACCTCTTGTAGTTCTACTGTTTTACCTCATGTAGTTTTACTGTTTTACGTCTTGTAGTTCTACTGTTTTACGTCTTGTAGTTCTACTGTTTTAACTCATGTAGTTCTACTGTTTTACCTTATGTAGATTTACTGTTTTACCTCATGTAGTTTTACTGTTTTACGTCATGTAGTTTTACTGTTGTACCTCATGTAGTTCTACTGTTTTATCTCATATAGTGCTATTATTTAACCTCATGTAGTTCTACTGTGTCTTCTTTGAGGCGATGGCCAACATCAGCGACTTTGCTATAATTTTCCAGTACTTAAAAAGATAACACGATGGACGTCCTTGAATACTACATTAATATATATATATATATATATATATATATATATATATATATATATATATATATATATATATATATATATATATATATATATATATATGCATATATATAATGTGCAATCGTCTGCAAATAATTTGTCTTTTATTACTGAACTAATTCAATTTGGTAGGTCATTTATATAAATTAGAAAAATGGATCTTAGGCTGTCCCTTGAGGTAAACCTGAGTTAAATATTATTGGTGTTGATTGGGAGCCATTTATTGTTACAGTTTGTTCTCTTCCTATTAGCGAATCCTAAATCCATTGATGTGAAGAACCATTAATACCAAAGTATTTTAGTTTTTAAGCAGGCTATGGATGTGAACTTTGTCGAATGCCTTAGGAAAGTCTAATAAATTGTATCTATTGGCTCACTATTATCTAATCCCTTTGAAAAATCGTAAATTCATCCTATTAGTTGAGCTTCACATGACCTATATTTCCTACAGCCATGTTGGTATGGAGTGGGGACATTATATTTATCTAAGTGATATAATGTTGCTACATATTATGTGTTCTAGTAATTTACATGTGATGCTGGTGAGTAATACTGGTCTGTGGTTCCCCGGATCAGTTTTTTCTTCTTTTTTTTTTTAAAGGGAGTGACATTAGCTTCTTTCCAGTCCCTTGGTATCCTGCACTGATTTGGTGATGCCTGAAAAAAGTATTTTGAACACTGGTGCTAACTCGTGGCTAAGTTCTTTGAACAATCTAGCTTTAATACCATTAAGTCCAGAAGCTATATTTGGTTTAATGTTAGCTAATAGTTTTTGGATCCCTCTTTCTTGTACATTTATATCTCTATTTTCTACTTGTTTAAATTCATTAATATGTCTTTGTCTCTAGGGGCTGAGAAAGCTAATGCGAAAAGATAAGTCATCTTCACTTTTGTTAGGTGTTTAATTTTTTAAGGTTATTTTTATGGGCTCTTTCTGAAATTAGTTTCTTTACATTTTAAAATTTGTTTTCTTTCTGTTTGCAAAGTTTCTTTATTTTATTATTAAACCAGCATTTCTTTATTTTGTTTCATGTGTATTATCTTCACATTTTGTACATCAAAAACACAAAAATAAACAAAAGTAAAAAAAAAAGAAAAAAAAAAGTTTATTATTGCTACCAAGACTTTGTTCAAATCATCATCGAATAGTTCACGACAGACTTTTGACATTGAACTCTACACTATGTTTGAATATTTAAATTCTGTGCTCTATTCGGGATACCATAAAGACGTAAGTGGTATATGTAGTATTCAAGGGCGTACATCGTGTCCCCTTTTACGTAGTGGAAACTGATGGCGTAGTCGCTGATGTTGTCCATCCCCTGAAAGAAGACACAGTAGAACTACATGAGGTAAAAAGCACTACACGAGGTTAAACAGTATAACGACATGAGGTTAAACAGTAGAACTACATGAGGTTAATCAGTAGAAGTATATGAGGTTAAACAGTAGAACTACATGATCTTAAACAGTAGAACTACATGAGGTTAAACAGTAGAACTACATGAGGTAAAACGTTGTAAGAACCAGAAATAAAGGGTTCCATGACAATTCCCCACATCAGTCAATTCCCCACATTCCCAACTCCCCACAATTACAATTCCAAACATCACAATTCCCCACATTGCAATTCCCCAAATTCACAATTCCCCACGTTTACAACTCCCCACATTGGGATAATATTTATTATAACCATAGACTAATGTACTATATAAGACAGTCCATATAATGATACAAAAGCGTGCCCTCCGTTTCCCCACATCGAGCATTATTTTATTTAAAAACGCTACTTGTTAATAAATATGTAAAAATACATTATCCAAGCATGCATTTTTATATACAATTTGCCTTTTAAAAATTTGAAACAGGTAAGTTAAATTCTATTATTTTTTGAATCTTTCTTAAAACATGCTAAAACGTAACATTTTTTATTTTTATCTTTTTTTAAATTACCAAAATTAAAGTTCTCAAAAATAATAGACTCTACTTATGGTGTAAAAATAAAAACACGAAATAAATCATTTTGAAGCTGCTGCTACTGGCCTACCAAGAACAACAAACTGCTGTGAAGGATACCACAATTCACTGAGAGCCCTGTTTCACTGCAGTCATCCAGGTGTGTGGGATCTTCTGGAAGGTCTGAAGAAGGACATGGCCATCCACAGCAAGACATTGGCTGATGCAGATGATGGCAGACCACAGCCAAAAAGGAAGAAGTATGAGACCCTAAATAGCAAAGTAATTGAGGCTGTCCAAGGGTATGCCAATCAACAGGATAAGATTAAGTATTTGAGAAAATTGGCCAACATGCAGTTTCCAAAGTAACCTTTGTGTTTAGTAGTTTCTGTTTACTTTAGTCATTCTTGTCAATTATTAATAGTTTTTGTACTGTACATTTAGTTTAATGATTTTTCTTTTATTAGATAATAGGACCTTATCTAATTCATTATTTTGTACCAAGCATATTTTGTATTAAACTCATTTGTTCATTTGTGTATATCAGTTACTTGTATTTTGTAATCAGTAATGCATTTCAATAAATTGTCATGATATTAACTTTTGGAGATTAATTAATACTATTTGCATTTTAGAATTCCTTCATTATATTATTAATTTAGTGCAATTTATATTATCCCAATGTGGGGAGTTGTAAACGTGGGGAATTGTGAATTTGGGGAATTGCAATGTGGGGAATTGTGATGTGGGGAATTGTAATTGTGGGGAGTTGGGAATGTGGGGAATTGACTGATGTGGGGAATTGTCTGGACACCGAAATAAAGATGTGCAAAATGTATCGAATAGAATCTATTTTGTCTATCTTATAACTTAGCTTCTAAAATACAGCAGAAGAATACAAAAAAAGAAAATGAGTACGTCCTACGCATGTCCCTCTAAGTCAATCTACTCATGCATGGTCATCCATTACTTTAACTTTCTCAAGTCATTGGTTTTCCTGGCTGACTCAGGGAGAGAGTATTTGTACACATTTGGCCTAGAACTTTTATCTTTGATCATTTAACACCTTTAAAAAGAAATTAAGTACTTTTATACTTTCAAAACTTTAACCTCCTTCATGAGAAAATTGAATTTTTTTTAAACACCATATTTTGCTTTTTTAAAAATGTTCCTAATGTCAGAAGCTTAACTCTAAACACAGTTGAATATATTCTATGTATCTCTCACAACATATCTGTATACGTAGAAAAAACTAGTATACAAGAATTGGTTTCAATTCTGTACTAGCATAGATGTCGTAGACGTAGGAGGCATACAATTACAATATCATAAATCACAGTTTAAAAAGTTAATAAATAAACAGCACACTATCATGTGATATAATGGTAAACAGTAATTCATTGTGTGGTTGGATGACAGAACGTGAGTCTCTGTGTGGTTGGAAGGCAGACAGTGTGGTTGTGTGTGGTTAGAAGGCAGACAGTGTGACTGTGTCTGGTTGGAAGGCAGACAATGTGACTGTGTGTGGTTGGAAGGCAGACAATGTGACTGTGTGTGGTTGGAAGGCAGACAATGTGACTGTGTGTGGTTGGAAGGCAGACAGTGTGACTGTGTGTGGTTGGAAGGCAGACAGTGTGACTGTGTGTGGTTGGAAGGCATTGACTGTGTGTGGTTGGAAGGCAGACAGTGTGACTGTGTGTGGTTAGAAGGCAGACAGTGTGGTTGTGTGTGGTTAGAAGGCAGACAGTGTGACTGTGTCTGGTTGGAAGGCAGACAATGTGACTGTGTGTGGTTGGAAGGCAGACAATGTGACTGTGTGTGGTTGGAAGGCAGACAATGTGACTGTGTGTGGTTGGAAGGCAGACAGTGTGACTGTGTGTGGTTGGAAGGCAGACAATGTGACTGTGTGTGGTTAGAAGGCAGACAGTGTGACTGTGTGTGGTTGGAAGGCAGACAGTGTGACTGTGTGTGGTTGGAAGGCAGACAGTGTGACTGTGTGTGGTTGAAAGGCAGACAGTGTGACTGTGTGTGGTTGGAAGACAGACAGTGTGTCTGTGTGTGGTTGGAATGCAGACAGTGTGTCTGTGTGTGGTTGGAATGCAGATTCTGTCATTTTATATAAAATGTCTTGAACTCACCCCCTTTCCGTGATCAAAGTCGAAGTTATAATACCATTTGGGAAACTTTGCTGTCACGACATCCTCCGGTTTGAAGCAGTGAAATCGTGTTCTGCCCCTGACGTCCAAACTTGGCTTGAGCCGAACTCCCAAATTTTGCAAACACAAACCGATCTGAACATCCTCTGGGCCACCGTCCACTGTACATACTCTCTTGTCAAGGAAACCCTCAGAACCGATGCGTCTAAGGGCCTCCTTGCTGATGACATATCCACCTCCTCCGCTGGTGTAGCCCTGCTTAACATAGGCTTTAAAGCGTGCCCCGAAGTAGATGGCCTCTTTTGGGTTCTCCTCTGAAAGCAGGTATCGCAGATTCTCCATGATGACGTAAGTGTCGTCATCTGCTTTAAGAAACCAATCAGCGTCATTTAAATGATTGTCGTAAAGGTATTTGAACGCCTGTTTAAAAAAAAGAAAAGATGTGCAGACCTTTCTAGCATTCGCTATTTTAAGTTTGCTAACATCGGTAACACTAAAGCTTGTCTGCATTGCTATTTGGTACTCTCCACAGATTTCAAAATTTTAAAGTGTAATTTGTTAACAAAATATCAGGATGGATGCTTCTACTAATTAATAGGGCGAGGTTAATTTTTAAAAAATCTCCAACTGCCTTGTTTGTAAGCTGCCTGCATCTATGTTTCTCTTCTATGTAAGTTTAAGCAAGATGGCGCCTAAGCGGGACTTCAAACGTTTTCGGGAGTCATCCTTGTTACGCCTATCAACTTTCAGTTTGCCAAAGTGATTATCCTTGCGCAAGGTCGTTCCTAATGCAGGGTATATGCATATCTGCCTAGCGTAACTGTAGAATATTGTTACGAATCTCACTATCCAGGCTCTCTGTAAACTGCACCATACACCACCAACTTAAAGAACTTGACAACTCAGGGCTCCAAAGTAACGTAACACTTTAATAGTTGAATAAATAACAGCCATTACTGTACAATTGGCAACACGTACACTGTACAAATATCTCTCCGATAACACCGTACCACCGTATTAACTCTTGCACGGGAGTCTCCGTCTCGTTCCGGGCTTGCACTGGGTTCAACACTAGGCTCGTTGTGTCGGACTCGATCGCAGACCAAGATCAAGACGCCAGTCGTCTCAACTGTACTTGACAGTACTCCGCACTGAACCGTCGTAATGCTCCGTACAGAACCACACCGTTGAACTGCGCTGTAGTCGATCGTGTTCTGAGCCCTGTCGTGAACCTTCTGTCGTGAACCGTCTTGACTGCGACACCTCCACTCTTTATATAGGGTCCCTGCTGGCCTTATAGAACCGGGCAGAACGTCGCTCGACCATTCTGGGTGATCATATGACTACATCCCTCGTGACGCTCCTGAGCTCTGTTCACGACGCCGATCCTACTCGAACCTTTATGTTGACACTCGTCTCGGCTGACCGTCGTAACTCGTCACGGTTGACCGCTGGCCTGGGGCGATTTGCGTCGGCTGACTACACTCAGACCACTACCCCCATCTGTGCCACCACCAGGTTTATAACAATATATAAGCATTTTTCTACGCCACTGACAAGGACAAAAATGCATTTTTGACACACTTCTTTGGATATTTTCGATAAGTCTATTTAAAATAAGTTTAAAGTTAGATGAACCTAATAGTTGATGAGTGTACGTAATTCCATTTCTCATTAACCAAAAATGTTAAAATACATATAAACAAAATAATTTTAACTACAAAAGGCCTTTCAACTGTTATTTTAAATATACCTTTTTATAGATTTTAGTGTTTGTTTTGTAATTTATTTTTTTCCTGTCTACGTGAACTAGATAGTGAAGAATAGTGGTACAGTCGAAATGTATAATTATTGTGCTAATTGAATGTTTAATTTCTTCAACATTTTATAAAGAAGATATACAATAAAAAATTGTTTTTTATTCAAAAAGTACAAGTTTAAACATTGTATTATTGTGTTTTAATTAGATAAATAATATATGATTTGTTTGTTAAAATGATTCAAAGTCTCATTGGCCTATTTTCTTATTACTCCAAGATGTTCATCTAGCTTTCTTTGTAATTTTATTACTCCTGTGTCTTGAATGATAATTTTGACAGCTAGTCTTGTCTAACAATATGATCAAACCAGTTCTTAAAAAAAAATCTACATATAAACGGCAAATAAATATGACGCATTCTTGATTTGAACAGCGAATTTAAAAAAAAAAACGCCTAGAGATTGGAGGGTCATTTCGTTTTTGTAACTTTTCGTTCATATGGCCCGCGACACGAGTGTCGGAAATTAAAATGGCCCGCAGGTCGAGTTAGGTCGGGCATCACTGCACTAGAGTCTATTGATGGCATTGGTACCTTGGAGAGGGATGAAAATGAAATTATAATTTTAACATTATGTTGGTACATCTCTACTTGTGGACAGTTTCTTTCGATCTGCTTCTTTTATAATTCTAGACTTATAAATTTTTTTTGATAAATTCGGCAATAAAATATCTTTAGTTTAACTATAGACAAAAATACAAGTAACCTAACAAAAAATAAGCATGTATAAGTTTAAGATAGATGTAACTTCTTTTTCCTCTTTCCTAACATTGTATACAATTAATAATGAAAGTCGATCTATTGAAACGACGTGGCGAGATTTTATTTAGAACTTCAATGGCCAGACATTGATGAATCTTTAATGGTCAGATATTGATTCCGTGCACAATTTAAACCAGAAGTTAGGTGTTAGCCCTAACAGGTTGGCAGTTTCCCTTTTAATGAGGAAGCATTAAGAAACCGCGCAGAGATCATATCAGTAGCATGATGTCATCTGATATTTATAGATTGGCTTTTTTTTTCAATGTTCAGACTGTCGAGCTGGAAATGTGTGCGCTCAATCAACTGATCGATTCGGTCAATCAAAACAAACCCTTTATGGACTTTTAAACGAAAACTTAAATGAAATTGTTAAACGCCGGAGAAGGTTATGATGACCGGATGGACTAGAAGAACTCAGCTCAACCCTTAAACTCCACATTAAAGCTGAGCAGGTTTTAGCCATTTACCTTCCCCTCCCACATAAAAAATGGATTAAAAAACTGAACAGACTATTGTGTCTTTAAACTTGGATAGTATTATTATGAGAGAAAGCAATAATTGTAAGTCGTAATTGAAAGCAAAGTAACTTAAGCACTAACCTATGTTTGTTACAAGTATGATTTATGTAACAATATTATTTTGTATCTCAATATATGAGCACGAATTACATAACAAACGAAGATAAATAGAGACACTCAGTACTGTTCTAAATTATATACAAATATATTACCGTTACAACATCACATTTCTCCTATGATTATCACTTGTAAATGTTTAAACAGTGCTGTATAGTACGCTTGAAACACTTAACTATATAGACACGTTTCTTTTTAACTTTGTGTGATCTGCACATTTTTTTAGACAAATGATTTATCTACATAGTTAGTTTTTGATGGGATTTGAAAATTCTCTTTCTCTGTATATTGTTAGTATCACTCATAAGTCTTAGTCGTATTAGCAGTTACTTCCGTGTCTTTAAAGTACATCAAATGATTTATCTACATAGTTAGTTTTTTTTGTAATTTGATGGGATATGAACATTCTCTTAATTTTTAACCATAATAATTATAGATTTTATATAGCGCTACTTTCATGCTTATAGCATGCTCAGGACGCTATTGTCCAACCTCATTTGTGGACTAGTGGGTATCTTGAAGAAGGTTTTCCGTGCTGCCTATAGGCGCTCAGTAAACACAACTCTGCCCGAGTCAGGTGTCGAAACTTGAGCCCCCCTTGGCCAAGCCAAGTTCAAGCGTACTTAGCCTCTCAAAAAAGTCTTTAAGTCTTAATTGTATAAACACTAATTTCAGTGTCTTTAAAGTACCTAAACTTTTAGTATTTCAGCTCTCAATTAGTATTTATACCTTCATTGTCTTGCTAAGAGTTGTGAAAAAAGTATACCTTCATTGTCTTGGCTGTCAGATGAGACCTACCCTCGCTCACGTTGAGGCCAATGGTTGGGAAACTGGCGTTTTGGACAGAACTCATGAAGAGCCCGACGTTACAGCGTTTGGTCCAAGTATTTTTCACATGAATAGCTCGGCTGGATGTAAACATTCAAAACAATTTAGACAACAATAAGTCATTTTTTTTCCGAATATAGTTTTGATGAATAATTAAAACCAAATTTTGTTAAAATTATTTTTTGAAAACTTCATTGATCGTTGAGCGAACTTTTGATGAATTGATTTTCAACAAACTTTGACTGATGACATCTTATTTGACAGGTCTACCAATTTGTGATAAGGTTTTAATTCATAAGTTTAATTGATAAGTTCATTAATAGTTAAAATTATTTTGTTTTATTTATCTAGTGAAAAACAATAACTAACTACAAGTCGTAACAAAAGTTCCATTGTTTACATTTTGAAGTGTGACCACAAACTGCAGGGCGAATTTCACCAAGTTCCATGGTCAACTATTTACACAAATAAACCTAGAACCTAACTATAAAGCTGATTTTTACAAACGAGCGTATTGTTTTACTATCACAGCTAATACACTGTAATAACTACTGCCTCAAAGAACATAATACTTGTATTCACAAGAGGCCTCCACAAGAAAGGGGACCTCCACATAAGAGAAAAAATATTTTCGAATTTCGACGGCTCAGAAACTTTAACGTTTTTTGCAGTTTTAAAGCTAACACTTTAAATCTAACGTCTGCTGGCAACACTGTCGTGATTAGGAAATGTCCGCTTGTAGCATGCTTAGAATATGTAAACGCAGCTCTGGATTTACCTCCACAAACTCAAAAATATACACTTTTTGAAACTAAAATATACATGTTAAATATTTCTCTTTAAAAAAGAAAATGATATTAAATTTACAAAAACTCTCTTTCTTCTAAAAGATGCAATGCTTTAGATTCATAAGTGGATCTGTATTACACCTTTCGATTACATGTAGGGTCCTCCATGAATAGTCTGCCCCGTGGCTTCCTCATAATTAAATCCGGCCCTGTGTATAAAGTTACTTCAGCCATTTCTTTTATTCATTAAGCTTTATCTACTCACCTTTGTAAATTTTTAGGAGATGTCATTATCCAGCAAACTATTCGTACTTTCTGGAAAAGTTCTTGAGCGATACTATAATCATCTAGATTGAGATTTATCAACACTGTGTATTATTATAAAGATTTAGATCTTAAATTTATAAGTAATAAAATACAGTGATATGTTTGAGGTGTTTTAGTGTTTGAATATCCAAGACTTTATTTTATTTTGCACAACTTCGGTACTGTTGTAGACTGACAGGCAAGAGAAAGTTACCACATTTCATAGGCTGATAGTAACAAGAGAAAGTTACCACATTTCATAGGCTGATAGTAGCAAGAGAAAGTTACCTCACTTCATAGGCTGATAGTAACAACAGAAAGTTTCCACACTTCATAGGCTGATAGTAACAAGAGAAAGTTACCACACTTCATAGGCTGATAGTAGCAAGAGAAAGTTAACTCACTTCATAGGCTGATAGTAGCAAGAGAAAGTTACCTCACTTCATAGGCTGATAGTAGCAAGAGAAAGTTACCACACTTCATAGGCTGATAGTAGCAAGAGAAAGTTACCTCACTTCATAGGCTGATAGTAGCAAGAGAAAGTTACCACACTTCATAGGCTGATAGTAGCAAGAGAAAGTTACCACACTTCATAGGCTGATAGTAGCAAGAGAAAGTTACCACACTTCATAGGCTGATAGTAGCAAGAGAAAGTTACCACACTTCATAGGCTGATAGTTACAAGAGAAAGTTACAACACTTCATAGGCTGATAGTAGCAAGAGAAAGTTACCTCACTTCATAGGCTGATAGTAGCAAGAGAAAGTTACAACACTTCATAGGCTGATAGTAGCAAGAGAAAGTTACCACACTTCATAGGCTGATAGTAGCAAGAGAAAGTTACACACTTCATAGGCAGATAGTAGCAAGAGAAAGTAACAACACTTCATAGGCTGATAGTAGCAAGAGAAAGTTACCTCACTTCATTGGCTGATAGTAGCAAGAGAAAGTTACCACACTTCATAGGCTGATAGTAACAAGAGAAAGTTACCACACTTCATAGGCTGATAGTAGCAAGAGAAAGTTACCACACTTCATAGGCTGATAGTAACAAGAGAAAGTTACCACACTTCATAGGCTGATAGTAGCAAGAGAAAGTTACACACTTCAGAGGGTGATAGTAACAAGAGAAAGTTACCACACTTCATAGGCTGATAGTAGCAAGAGAAAGTTACCACACTTCATAGGCTGATAGTAGCAAGAAAAAGTTACCTTACTTCATAGGCTAATAGTAGCAAGAGAAAGTTACCACACTTCATAGGCTGATAGTAGCAAGAGAAAGTTACCACACTTCATAGGCTGATAGTAGCAAGAGAAAGTTACCACACTTCATAGGCTGATAGTAACAAGAGAAAGTTACTACACTTCATAGGCTGATAGTAGCAAGAGAAAGTTACCAGACTTCATAGGCTGATAGTAGCAAGAGAAAGTTACACACTTCATAGGCTAATAATAGCAAGAGAAAGTTACCACACTTCATAGGCTGATAGTAGCAAGAGAAAGTTACCACACTTCATAGGCTGATAGTGGCAAGAGAAAGTTACCACACTTCATAGGCTGATAGTAGCAAGAGAAAGTTACCACACTTCATAGGCTGATAGTAGCAAGAGAAAGTTACCACACTTCATAGGCTGATAGTAGCAAGAGAAAGTTACCTCACTTCATAGGCTGATAGTAGCAAGAGAAAGTTACCTCACTTCATAGGCTGATAGTAGCAAGAGAAAGTTACCTCACTTCATAGGCTGATAGTAACAAGAGAAAGTTACCACACTTCATAGGCTGATAGTAGCAAGAGAAAGTTACCACACTTCATAGGCTGATAGTAGCAAGAGAAAGTTAACATCACACTTCATAGGCTGATAGTAGCAAGAGAAAGTTACCACACTTCATAGGCTGATAGTAGCAAGAGAAAGTTACCACACTTCATAGGCTGATAGTAGCAAGAGAAAGTTACCACACTTCATAGGCTGATAGTAGCAAGAGAAAGTTACCACACTTCATAGGCTGATAGTAACAAGAGAAAGTTACCACACTTCATAGGCTGATAGTAGCAAGAGAAAGTTACCACACTTCATAGGCTGATAGTAACAAGAGAAAGTTACCACACTTCATAGGCTGATAGTAGCAAGAGAAAGTTACCACACTTCATAAGCTGATAGTAGCAAGAGAAAGTTATCACACTTCATAGGCTGATAGTAGCAAGAGAAAGTTACCTCACTTTATAGGCTGATAGTAGCAAGAGAAAGTTACCACACTTCATAGGCTGATAGTAGCAAGAGAAAGTTACTACACTTCATAGGTTGATAGTAGCAAGAGAAAGTTACTACACTTCATAGGCTTATAGTAGCAAGAGAAAGTTACCACACTTCATAGGCTGATAGTAGCAAGAGAAAGTTACCACACTTCATAGGCTGATAGTAGCAAGAGAAAGTTACCACACTTCATAGGCTGATAATAGCAAGAGAAAGTTACCACACTTCATAGGCTGATAGTAGCAAGAGAAAGTTACCACACTTCATAGGCTGATAGTAGCAAGAGAAAGTTACCACACTTCATAGGCTGATAGTAGCAAGAGAAAGTTACCACACTTCATAGGCTGATAGTAACAAGAGAAAGTTACCACACTTCATAGGCTAATAGTAGCAAGAGAAAGTTACCACACTTCATAGGCTGATAGTAGCAGAAGAAAGTTACCACACTTCATAGGCTGATAGTAGCAAGAGAAAGTTACCACACTTCATAGGCTGATAGTAGCAAGAGAAAGTTACACACTTCATAGGCTGATAGTAGCAAGAGAAAGTTACCACACTTCATAGGCTGATAGTAGGAAGAGAAAGTTACCACACTTCATAGACTGATAGTAGCAAGAGAAAGTTACCTCACTTCATAGGCTGATAGTAGCAAGAGAAAGTTACCTCACTTCATAGGCTGATAGTAGCAAGAGAAAGTTACCTCACTTCATAGGCTGATAGTAGCAAGAAAAAGTTACCACACTTCATAGGCTGATAATAGCAAGAGAAAGTTACCACACTTCATAGGCTGATAGTAGCAAGAGAAAGTTACCACACTTCATAGGCTGATAGTAGCAAGAGAAAGTTACCACACTTCATAGGCTGATAGTAGCAAGAGAAAGTTACCACACTTCATAGGCTGATAGTAACAAGAGAAAGTTACCACACTTCATAGGCTGATAGTAGCAAGAGAAAGTTACCACACTTCATAGGCTGATAGTAGCAAGAGAAAGTTACCACACTTCATAGGCTGATAGTAGCAAGAGAAAGTTACCACACTTCATAGGCTGATAGTAGCAAGAGAAAGTTACACACTTCATAGGCTGATAGTAGCAAGAGAAAGTTACCACACTTCATAGGCTGATAGTAGGAAGAGAAAGTTACCACACTTAATAGACTGATAGTAGCAAGAGAAAGTTACCTCACTTCATAGGCTGATAGTAGCAAGAGAAAGTTACCTCACTTCATAGGCTGATAGTAGCAAGAGAAAGTTACCTCACTTCATAGGCTGATAGTAGCAAGAGAAAGTCACCTCACTTCATAGGCTGATAGTAACAAGAGAAAGTTACCACACTTCATAGGCTGATAGTAGCAAGAGAAAGTTACAACACTTCATAGGCTGATAGTAGCAAGAGAAAGTTACTACACTTCATAGGCTGATAGTAGCAAGAGAAAGTTACCACACTTCATAGGCTGATAGTAGCAAGAGAAAGTTACCACACTTCATAGGCTGATAGTAGCAAGAGAAAGTTACCACACTTCATAGGCTGATAGTAGCAAGAGAAAGTTACAACACTTCATAGGCTGATAGTAGCAAGAAAAAGTTACCACACTTCATAGGCTGATAGTAGCAAGAGAAAGTTACCACACTTCATAGGCTGATAGTAGCAAGAGAAAGTTACTACACTTCATAGGCTGATAGTAGCAAGAGAAAGTTACTACACTTCATAGGCTGATAGTAGCAAGAGAAAGTTACCACACTTCATAGGCTGATAGTAGCAAGAGAAAGTTACCACACTTCATAGGCTGATAGTAGCAAAAGAAAGTTACCACACTTCATAGGCTGATAGTAGCAAGAGAAAGTTACCACACTTCTTTGGCTGATAGTAGCAAGAGAAAGTTACCACACTTCATAGGCTGATAGTAGCAAGAGAAAGTTACCACACTTCATAGGCTGATAGTAGCAAGAGAAAGTTACCACACTTCATAGGCTGATATTAGCAAGAGAAAGTTACCACACTTCATAAGCTGATAGTAGCAAGAGAAAGTTACCACACTTCATAGGCTGATAGTTGCAAGAGTAAGTTACCACACTTCATAGGCTGATAATAGCAAGAGAAAGTTACCACACTTCATAGGCTGATAGTAGCAAGAGAAAGTTACCACACTTCATAGACTGATAGTAGCAAGAGAAAGTTACCTCACTTCATAGGCTGATAGTAGCAATAGAAAGTTACCACACTTCATAGGCTGATAGTAACAAGAGAAAGTTACCACACTTCATAGGCTGATAGTAGCAAGAGAAAGTTACAACACTTCATAGGCTGATAGTAGCAAGAGAAAGTTACTACACTTCATAGGCTGATAGTAGCAAGAGAAAGTTACCACACTTCATAGGCTGATAGTAGCAAGAGAAAGTTACCACACTTCATAGGCTGATAGTAGCAAGAGAAAGTTACCACACTTCATAGGCTAATAGTAGCAAGAGAAAGTTACCACACTTCTTTGGCTGATAGTAGCAAGAGAAAGTTACCACACTTCATAGGCTGATAGTTGCAAGAGAAAGTTACACACTTCATAGGCTGATAGTAGCAAGAGAAAGTTACCACACTTCATAGGCTGATAGTAACAAGAGAAAGTTACTACACTTCATAGGCTGATAGTAGCAAGAGAAAGTTACCAGACTTCATAGGCTGATAGTAGCAAGAGAAAGTTACACACTTCATAGGCTGATAATAGCAAGAGAAAGTTACCACACTTCATAGGCTGATAGTAGCAAGATAAAGTTACCACACTTCATAGGCTGATAGTAGCAAGAGAAAGTTACCACACTTCATAGGCTGATAGTAGCAAGAGAAAGTTACCACACTTCATAGGCTGATAGTAGCAAGAGAAAGTTACCACACTTCATAGGCTGATAGTAACAAGAGAAAGTTACCACACTTCATAGGCTGATAGTAGCAAGAGAAAGTTACCACACTTCATAGGCTGATAGTAACAAGAGAAAGTTACCACACTTTATAGGCTGATAGTAGCAAGAGAAAGTTACCACACTTCATAGGCTGATAGTAGCAAGAGAAAGTTTCCACACTTTATAGGCTGATAGTAACAAGAGAAAGTTACCACACTTCATAGGCTGATAGTAGCAAGAGAAAGTTACCACACTTCATAGGCTGATAGTAGCAAGAGAAAGTTACCACACTTCATAGGCTGATAGTAGCAAGAGAAAGTTACCACACTTCATAGGCTGATAGTAGCAAGAGAAAGTTACCACATCTCATAGGCTGATAATAGCAAGAGAAAGTTACCACATTTCATAGGCTGATAGTAGCAAGAGAAAGTTACCACACTTCATAGGCTGATAGTAGCAAGAGAAAGTTACCACACTTCATAGACTGATAGTAGCAAGAGAAAGTTACCTCACTTCATAGGCTGATAGTAGCAAGAGAAAGTTACAACACTTCATAGGCTGATAGTAGCAAGAGAAAGTTACCACACTTCATAGGCTGATAGTAGCAAGAGAAAGTTACAACTGTTCATAGGCTGATAGTAGCAAGAGAAAGTTACCACACTTCATAGGCTGATAGTAGCAAGAGAAAGTTACACACTTCATAGGCAGATAGTAGCAAGAGAAAGTTACAACACTTCATAGGCTGATAGTAGCAAGAAAAAGTTACCACACTTCATAGGCTGATAGTAGCAAGAGAAAGTTACCACACTTCATAGGCTGATAGTAACAAGAGAAAGTTACCACACTTCATAGGCTGATAGTAGCAAGAGAAAGTTACCACACTTCATAGGCTGATAGTAGCAAGAGAAAGTTACCTCACTTCATAGGCTGATAGTAGCAAGAGAAAGTTACCACACTTCATAGGCTGATAGTAGCAAGAGAAAGTTACCACACTTCATAGGCTGATAGTAGCAAGAGAAAGTTACCACACTTCATAGGCTGATAGTAGCAAAAGAAAGTTACCACACTTCATAGGCTGATAGTAGCAAGAGAAAGTTACCACACTTCATAGGCTGATAGTAGCAAGAGAAAGTTACCTCACTTCATAGGCTGATAGTAGCAAGAGAAAGTTACCACACTTCATAGGCTGATAGTAGCAAGAGAAAGTTACCACACTTCATAGGCTGATAGTAGCAAAAGAAAGTTACCACACTTCATAGGCTGATAGTAACAAGAGAAAGTTACTACACTTCATAGGCTGATAGTAGCAAGAGAAAGTTACCAGACTTCATAGGCTGATAGTAGCAAGAGAAAGTTACACACTTCATAGGCTGATAATAGCAAGAGAAAGTTACCACACTTCATAGGCTGATAGTAGCAAGAGAAAGTTACCACACTTTATAGGCTGATAGTGGCAAGAGAAAGTTACCACACTTCATAGGCTGATAGTAGCAAGAGAAAGTTACCACACTTCATAGGCTGAAAGTAACAAGAGAAAGTTACCACACTTCATAGGCTGATATTAGCAAGAGAAAGTTACCACACTTCATAGGCTGATAGTAGCAAGAGAAAGTTTCCACACTTCATAGGCTGATAGTAACAAGAGAAAGTTACCACACTTCATAGGCTGATAGTAGCAAGAGAAAGTTACCTCACTTCATAGACTGATAGTAGCAAGAGAAAGTTACCACACTTCATAGGCTGATAGTAGCAAGAGAAAGTTACCACACTTCATAGGCTGATAGTAGCAAGAGAAAGTTACCACACTTAATAGGCTGATAATAGCAAGAGAAAGTTACCACATTTCATAGGCTGATAGTAGCAAGAGAAAGTTACCACACTTCATAGGCTGATAGTAGCAAGAGAAAGTTACCACACTTCATAGACTGATAGTAGCAAGAGAAAGTTACCTCACTTCATAGGCTGATAGTAGCAAGAGAAAGTTACAACAATTCATAGGCTGATAGTAGCAAGAGAAAGTTACCACACTTCATAGGCTGATAGTAGCAAGAGAAAGTTACAACACTTCAAAGGCTGATAGTAGCAAGAGAAAGTTACCACACTTCATAGGCTGATAGTAGCAAGAGAAAGTTACCACACTTCATAGGCTGATAGTAGCAAGAGAAAGATACACACTTCATAGGCTTATAATAGCAAGAGATAGTTACCACACTTCATAGGCTGATAGTAGCAAGAGAAAGTTACCACACTTCATAGGCTGATAGTGGCAAGAGAAAGTTACCACACTTCATAGGCTGATAGTAGCAAGAGAAAGTTACCACACTTCATAGGCTGATAGTAGCAAGAGAAAGTTACCACACTTCATAGGCTGATAGTAGCAAGAGAAAGTTACAACACTTCATAGGCTGATAGTAGCAAGAGAAAGTTACCTCACTTCATAGGCTGATAGTAGCAAGAGAAAGTTACCTCACTTCATAGGCTGATAGTAACAAGAGAAAGTTACCACACTTCATAGGCTGATAGTAGCAAGAGAAAGTTACCACACTTCATAGGCTGATAGTAACAAGAGAAAGTTACCACACACTTCATAGGCTGATAGTAGCAAGAGAAAGTTACCACACTTCATAGGCTGATAGTAGCAAGAGAAAGTTACCACACTTCATAGGCTGATAGTAGCAAGAGAAAGTTACCACACTTCATAGGCTGATAGTAGCAAGAGAAAGTTACCACACTTCATAGGCTGATAGTAGCAAGAGAAAGTTACCACACTTCATAGGCTGATAGTAGCAAGAGAAAGTTACCACACTTGATAGGCTGATAATAGCAAGAGAAAGTTACAACACTTCATAGGCTGATAGTAGCAAGAGAAAGTTACCACACTTCATAGGCTGATAGTAGCAAGAGAAAGTTACCAGACTTCATAGGCTGATAGTAGCAAGAGAAAGTTACACACTTCATAGGCTGATAATAGCAAGAGAAAGTTACCACACTTCATAGGCTGATAGTAGCAAGAGAAAGTTACCACACTTCATAGGCTGATAGTGGCAAGAGAAAGTTACCACACTTCATAGGCTGATAGTAGCAAGAGAAAGTTACCACACTTCATAGGCTGATAGTAGCAAGAGAAAGTTACCACACTTCATAGGCTGATAGTAGCAAGAGAAAGTTACCACACTTCATAGGCTGATAGTAGCAAGAGAAAGTTACCACACTTCATAGGCTGATAGTAGCAAGAGAAAGTTACCACACTTCATAGGCTAATAGTAACAAGAGAAAGTTACCACACTTCATAGGCTGATAGTAGCAAGAGAAAGTTACCACACTTCATAGGCTGATAGTAACAAGAGAAAGTTACCACACTTTATAGGCTGATAGTAGCAAGAGAAAGTTACCACACTTCATAGGCTGATAGTAGCAAGAGAAAGTTTCCACACTTTATAGGCTGATAGTAACAAGAGAAAGTTACCACACTTCATAGGCTGATAGTAGCAAGAGAAAGTTACCACACTTCATAGGCTGATAGTAGCAAGAGAAAGTTACCACACTTCATAGGCTGATAGTAGCAAGAGAAAGTTACCACACTTCATAGGCTGATAGTAGCAAGAGAAAGTTACCACATCTCATAGGCTGATAATAGCAAGAGAAAGTTACCACATTTCATAGGCTGATAGTAGCAAGAGAAAGTTACCACACTTCATAGGCTGATAGTAGCAAGAGAAAGTTACCACACTTCATAGACTGATAGTAGCAAGAGAAAGTTACCTCACTTCATAGGCTGATAGTAGCAAGAGAAAGTTACAACACTTCATAGGCTGATAGTAGCAAGAGAAAGTTACCACACTTCATAGGCTGATAGTAGCAAGAGAAAGTTACAACTGTTCATAGGCTGATAGTAGCAAGAGAAAGTTACCACACTTCATAGGCTGATAGTAGCAAGAGAAAGTTACACACTTCATAGGCAGATAGTAGCAAAAGAAAGTTAAAACACTTCATAGGCTGATAGTAGCAAGAAAAAGTTACCACACTTCATAGGCTGATAGTAGCAAGAGAAAGTTACCACACTTCATAGGCTGATAGTAACAAGAGAAAGTTACCACACTTCATAGGCTGATAGTAGCAAGAGAAAGTTACCACACTTCATAGGCTGATAGTAGCAAGAGAAAGTTACCTCACTTCATAGGCTGATAGTAGCAAGAGAAAGTTACCACACTTCATAGGCTGATAGTAGCAAGAGAAAGTTACCACACTTCATAGGCTGATAGTAGCAAGAGAAAGTTACCACACTTCATAGGCTGATAGTAGCAAAGAAAAGTTACCACACTTCATAGGCTGATAGTAGCAAGAGAAAGTTACCACACTTCATAGGCTGATAGTAGCAAGAGAAAGTTACCTCACTTCATAGGCTGATAGTAGCAAGAGAAAGTTACCACACCTCATAGGCTGATAGTAGCAAGAGAAAGTTACCACACTTCATAGGCTGATAGTAGCAAAAGAAAGTTACCACACTTCATAGGCTGATAGTAACAAGAGAAAGTTACTACACTTCATAGGCTGATAGTAGCAAGAGAAAGTTACCACACTTCATAGGCTGATAGTAGCAAGAGAAAGTTACACACTTCATAGGCTGATAATAGCAAGAGAAAGTTACCACACTTCATAGGCTGATAGTAGCAAGAGAAAGTTACCACACTTTATAGGCTGATAGTGGCAAGAGAAAGTTACCACACTTCATAGGCTGATAGTAGCAAGAGAAAGTTACCACACTTCATAGGCTGATAGTAACAAGAGAAAGTTACCACACTTCATAGGCTGATATTAGCAAGAGAAAGTTACCACACTTCATAGGCTGATAGTAGCAAGAGAAAGTTTCCACACTTCATAGGCTGATAGTAACAAGAGAAAGTTACCACACTTCATAGGCTGATAGTAGCAAGAGAAAGTTACCTCACTTCATAGACTGATAGTAGCAAGAGAAAGTTACCACACTTCATAGGCTGATAGTAGCAAGAGAAAGTTACCACACTTCATAGGCTGATAGTAGCAAGAGAAAGTTACCACACTTAATAGGCTGATAATAGCAAGAGAAAGTTACCACATTTCATAGGCTGATAGTAGCAAGAGAAAGTTACCACACTTCATAGGCTGATAGTAGCAAGAGAAAGTTACCACACTTCATAGACTGATAGTAGCAAGAGAAAGTTACCTCACTTCATAGGCTGATAGTAGCAAGAGAAAGTTACAACACTTCATAGGCTGATAGTAGCAAGAGAAAGTTACCACACTTCTTAGGCTTATAGTAGCAAGAGAAAGTTACAACACTTCAAAGGCTGATAGTAGCAAGAGAAAGTTACCACACTTCATAGGCTGATAGTAGCAAGAGAAAGTTACCAGACTTCATAGGCTGATAGTAGCAAGAGAAAGTTACACACTTCATAGGCTTATAATAGCAAGAGATAGTTACCACACTTCATAGGCTGATAGTAGCAAGAAAAAGTTACCACACTTCATAGGCTGATAGTGGCAAGAGAAAGTTACCACACTTCATAGGCTGATAGTAGCAAGAGAAAGTTACCACACTTCATAGGCTGATAGTAGCAAGAGAAAGTTACCACACTTCATAGGCTGATAGTAGCAAGAGAAAGTTACAACACTTCATAGGCTGATAGTAGCAAGAGAAAGTTACCTCACTTCATAGGCTGATAGTAGCAAGAGAAAGTTACCTCACTTCATAGGCTGATAGTAACAAGAGAAAGTTACCACACTTCATAGGCTGATAGTAGCAAGAGAAAGTTACCACACTTCATAGGCTGATAGTAACAAGAGAAAGTTACCACACACTTCATAGGCTGATAGTAGCAAGAGAAAGTTACCACACTTCATAGGCTGATAGTAGCAAGAGAAAGTTACCACACTTCATAGGCTGATAGTAGCAAGAGAAAGTTACCACACTTCATAGGCTGATAGTAGCAAGAGAAAGTTACCACACTTCATAGGCTGATAGTAGCAAGAGAAAGTTACCACACTTCATAGGCTGATAGTAGCAAGAGAAAGTTACCACACTTGATAGGCTGATAATAGCAAGAGAAAGTTACAACACTTCATAGGCTGATAGTAGCAAGAGAAAGTTACCACACTTCATAGGCTGATAGTAGCAAGAGAAAGTTACCAGACTTCATAGGCTGATAGTAGCAAGAGAAAGTTACACACTTCATAGGCTGATAATAGCAAGAGAAAGTTACCACACTTCATAGGCTGATAGTAGCAAGAGAAAGTTACCACACTTCATAGGCTGATAGTGGCAAGAGAAAGTTACCACACTTCATAGGCTGATAGTAGCAAGAGAAAGTTACCACACTTCATAGGCTGATAGTAGCAAGAGAAAGTTACCACACTTCATAGGCTGATAGTAGCAAGAGAAAGTTACAACACTTCATAGGCTGATAGTAGCAAGAGAAAGTTACCTCACTTCATAGGCTGATAGTAGCAAGAGAAAGTTACCTCACTTCATAGGCTGATAGTAACAAGAGAAAGTTACCACACTTCATAGGCTGATAGTAGCAAGAGAAAGTTACCACACTTCATAGGCTGATAGTAACAAGAGAAAGTTACCACACACTTCATAGGCTGATAGTAGCAAGAGAAAGTTACCACATATCATAGGCTGATAGTAGCAAGAGAAAGTTACCACACTTCATAGGCTGATAGTAGCAAGAGAAAGTTACCACACTTCATAGGCTGATAGTAGCAAGAGAAAGTTACCACACTTCATAGGCTGATAGTAGCAAGAGAAAGTTACCACACTTCATAGGCTGATAGTAGCAAGAGAAAGTTACCACACTTCATAGGCTGATAATAGCAAGAGAAAGTTACCACACTTCATAGGCTGATAGTAGCAAGAGAAAGTTACCACACTTCATAGGCTGATAGTAGCAAGAGAAAGTTACCACACTTCATAGGCTGATAGTAGCAAGAGAAAGTTACCACACTTCATAGGCTGATAGTAACAAGAGAAAGTTACCACACTTCATAGGCTGATAGTAGCAAGAGAAAGTTACCACACTTCATAGGCTGATAGTAGCAAGAGAAAGTTACCACACTTCATAGGCAGATAGTAGCAAGAGAAAGTTACCACACTTCATAGGCTGATAGTAGCAAGAGAAAGTTACCACACTTCATAGGCTGATAGTAGCAAGAGAAAGTTACACACTTCATAGGTTGATAGTAGCAAGAGAAAGTTACCACACTTCATAGGCTGATAGTAACAAGAGAAAGTTACCACACTTCATAGGCTGATAGTAGCAAGAGAAAGTTACCAAACTTCTTAGGCTGATATTAACAAGAGAAAGTTACCACACTTCATAGGCTGATAGTTGCAAGAGAAAGTTACCACACTTCATAGGCTGATAATAGCAAGAGAAAGTTACAACACTTCATAGGCTGATAGTAGCAAGAGAAAGTTACCACACTTCATAGGCTAATAGTAGCAAGAGAAAGTTACCACACTTCATAGGCTGATAGTAGCAAGAGAAAGTTACCACATTTCATAGGCTGATAGTAGCAAGAGAAAGTTACCACACTTCATAGGCTGATAGTAGCAAGAGAAAGTTACCACACTTCATAGGCTGATAGTAGCAAGAGAAAGTTACCACACTTCATAGGCTGATAGTAGCAAGAGAAAGTTACATCACTTCATAGGCTGATAGTAGCAAGAGAAAGTTACATCACTTCATAGGCTGATAGTAACAAGAGAAAGTTACATCACTTCATAGGCTGATAGTAACATGAGAAAGTTACAACACTTCATAGGATGATAGAAAAAGCCCTCACCAAAATGACATTATATTTTTTCTCATGTGCGGGACATTATAGTAAATATGGCTTCTTCTGTCTTAGGAGACAATGGATGCACCCAGGTGAATCAATGGCTTTGGTTTCGTCTTGAGACTGATAGGGCAGTGTTCTTTTTCTTTCTCTTGTCTAAGGCCGCTTCTTTTCTTTTGCTATCATAAGGCAGTGTTCTTTTTCTTTCTCCTGTCTAAGGCCTCTTCTTTTGCTATCATAAGGCAGTGTTCTTTTTCTTTCTCTTGACTAAGTCCGCTTCTTTTCTTTTGCTATCATAAGGCAGTGTTCTTTTTCTTTCTCTTGACTAAGGCCGCTTCTTTTCTTTTGCTATCATAAGGCAGTGTTCTTTTTCTTTCTCTTGTTTAAGGCCGCTTCCTTTCTTTTGCTATCATAAGGCAGTGTTCTTTTTCTTTCTCTTGACTAAGGCCGCTTCTTTTCTTTTGCTATCATAAGGCTGTGTTCTTTTTCTTTCTCTTGTTTAAGGCCGCTTCCTTTCTTTTGCTATCATAAGGCAGTGTTCTTTTTCTTTCTCTTGACTAAGGCCGCTTCCTTTCTTTTGCTATCATAAGGCAGTGTTCTTTTTCTTTCTCTTGACTAAGTCCGCTTCTTTTCTTTTGCTATCATAAGGCAGTGTTCTTTTTCTTTCTCTTGACTAAGGCCGCTTCTTTTCTTTTGCTATCATAAGGCAGTGTTCTTTTTCTTTCTCTTGACTAAGTCCGCTTCCTTTCTTTTGCTATCATAAGGCAGTGTTCTTTTTCTTTCTCTTGACTAAGGCCGCTTCTTTTCTTTTGCTATCATAAGGCAGTGTTCTTTTTCTTTCTCTTGTTTAAGGCCGCTTCCTTTCTTTTGCTATCATAAGGCAGTGTTCTTTTTCTTTCTCTTGACTAAGGCCGCTTCCTTTTTTTTTGCTATCATAAGGCAGTGTTCTTTTTCTTTCTCTTGACTAAGGCCGCTTCCTTTCTTTTGCTATCATAAGGCAGTGTTCTTTTTCTTTCTCTTGACTAAGGCCGCTTCTTTTCTTTTGCTATCATAAGGCAGTGTTCTTTTTCTTTCTCTTGTTTAAGGCCGCTTCCTTTCTTTTGCTATCATAAGGCAGTGTTCTTTTTCTTTCTCTTGACTAAGGCCGCTTCCTTTCTTTTGCTATCATAAGGCAGTGTTCTTTTTCTTTCTCTTGACTAAGTCCGCTTCTTTTCTTTTGCTATCATAAGGCAGTGTTCTTTTTCTTTCTCTTGACTAAGGCCGCTTCTTTTCTTTTGCTATCATAAGGCAGTGTTCTTTTTTTTTCTCTTGACTAAGTCCGCTTCCTTTCTTTTGCTATCATAAGGCAGTGTTCTTTTTCTTTCTCTTGTTTAAGGCCGCTTCCTTTCTTTTGCTATCATAAGGCAGTGTTCTTTTTCTTTCTCTTGTTTAAGGCCGCTTCCTTTCTTTTGCTATCATAAGGCAGTGTTCTTTTTCTTTCTCTTGACTAAGGCCGCTTCTTTTCTTTTGCTATCATAAGGCAGTGTTCTTTTTCTTTCTCTTGTTTAAGGCCGCTTCCTTTCTTTTGCTATCATAAGGCAGTGTTCTTTTTCTTTCTCTTGACTAAGGCCGCTTCCTTTCTTTTGCTATCATAAGGCAGTGTTCTTTTTCTTTCTCTTGACTAAGGCCGCTTCCTTTCTTTTGCTATCATAAGGCAGTGTTCTTTTTCTTTCTCTTGACTAAGGCCGCTTCTTTTCTTTTGCTATCAGCGAGGGACGTACAAGCAGACAGTCTCCATGATGTCCGGTCTTGGGCTATTTCCTGCCACATACTTTCACTGATGCCTGTAGTTTTCTTATCTCGCATGCAGACATCTTTGTACACTATGTAGGTTAGTCTTGGGCGGCCCATGGGTCTGAATTCTTCCACAATCTCAGCACATAAAAATCTTTTGGGATTCTACCATCAGGCATGCGGGTGACATGTCCGAGTCAGCGTAGTATTCTCTGTATCAGGAGAGCATAGATGCTGTGAATTTTGGCCAATTTCAAAAGTGATTGGATACATGATCCCTCCAGGACATTTCTCATTTCCTATGGATACGAAGATGACTGTTAAGTCCAATCCTCGCTTTAAAAAGCCGGCCGCATACGTGGCTTGGGTAGGTTTGGTCAGTTGCAGATAGGCCTGCTTCTTCTCTCAGCTTTTTGTTGGTTTGGCGCTCTTTCACCCTGGCTATTCTTCTTGCTTGAAATCTTGAGATTTATTTATTTAACTCTTTAGTGAAGACAGAGGGAATAGCCGCGATGTATGTTCAAGGTAAAGATCTTATAGACCTAATTTAATTTTAGAAGGTAATATTTCGAAAAATTATAACGGTGTTCCCAGTGTGGGCAATTAGCTAGTAAATCGTTAAAGAAATCGATTTGTTCGTTGTTTGCTAAATTCTTACAATGTAATAGAATGTGTGGATATAAAACTGTATTTTTGCTAACCTGTTACACTTGAACAAGGACAAGAGTTCTGGAAGTAGAAATGTAACAACAATTACGATAAAAACATAACAAATATATATAAATACTTTTAAAAAAAAACACAATACCTTCTTTATACAACTTACAATAAGTCTTGTCTGCGAATCCGAAGATTAATGACAAGTGTGACTTATAGAGTAGAATGTCAAAATTAAATACTTTTTTTTCTTATCAGCGATTATTTTGCTATTAATAACTAATGAATGTTGAACATTTTAAAGACGCACCATTCTTTCCCCCCCCCCCCCAAAAAAAAAAAAACATGCGTCATCACAACCAAATGACAGTAAGTAAAAGTATACTTCAATTTATTTAACTCTTTAAGCAATAATGTCTTACATAAAAAATTCGCGAACGCTCTAGTCCTTTCAAGATAAATGTAGGCTTATAGGAAAATCTTTAGAGCCGTTTTGGAGGTCCGTGTCCAAGTTCCACCCACCCAGGTTCGACCTTCCATGAATGAGTGACTTGAATAGACGTATTGTAAAAAACAACTGTAACCTATATAAACAGAATTATCGTTTTTTAGAGTTGTAAACAAAATAATTAATAGAACAAGTAGAAAAGATTTTAGTCTTTCCTTAAAGTTCAAGAGAGGCGGATAATCTAGGGGATTATTTTTCAAGTTAAAATTTTTTTTTCACGAGACGATTATTACGCATAATGCGTATCCATGGGATTACTTAGTTTACGTCTAGTAGTCGTGCATGTTAATTAAAAAGTCAAACTCTGGAACGTCATTGGTTTTTCGGACTGATTTAGAGGCAACACTTTCTCGCTCTAATGGCACTAGGAAAGAAAATCATTTCTTTTCATTTCTCTTGGAATATGTAATAAAAATGTTTCTTTTTCTTTGTGACATTAAAAGTATTTTTAGGCTATGTAATTGAATGTGAAAGTAATGGTTTAATAATATTTACTCGATGGTCCCGGATTCGACCGTCCTGAGAAAAGCTTTGGTTACAATGTAATAATCTTCAAATCATTCAAAACATTTAAAACAAAACAATAGTGTTACTTTTGTGAATATTTTTTTTTATTATATAGGGCATGAAACCACTTTTACAACTATTTACTATTAATAGTAAATAACAGTAGAGGACATATTTACCTTTTTTTTTGAACGCATTAATATTTTAACACATTTATGCAAATGGTTTTAGATTACTTTTACAAATGTATTGCTAAGTTAAGTAAGTTCTTTCCATCTAACTACAACATTTACACACACACAAAAAAATCTTTTTTTTAAGAGAAACAAATCTTTTTAGTATGCATATAAATTGGACATAATTTAAAACAACAATTAATAAGTAGTTTTTCATAATATCGCTGTAGCTTCACACTCCATACTTATTAGCTAACCTAAGGACTATTTTTAAAAATTGTTTACGAAAAATATTTTTTTCTTGAGGATTTAAATAAGAGATTGACCCTCTACAAAAGAATTAGATCAATTAGATATTCATTATGAGACATTAGTTAGGCCTAGATCAATCTAACTTCACGTTCACTTTAACCTATTCTTTGGACCGCTGGGGTACCACAAAAGATCTCTCAACCTTCTTTCTCCATTCTTCTATGTCATTTTTCTTTGATAGAATTTCATTCTGATGTTCTTTCTGAAAATATTGAAACCTGCCTTTTTACTTGCCAGGGTGGACAACTTTGGGGGTCTATTTTGAGTTTGTGTTTCCACACAAACTGTCTTTGTAACCTTGTTTTAGAGTATGACAAATATGATATATTTTGGATAGTATCTATTGGATTATTTTGAATATTTTCTTGAAACTAGCTGAAAGGCTGCGAGAAATAAGAAAGTAAGTTTTATTCATTATTAGTATCATATTTACACGGTCTATTCATCATTAGTTCATTACTATCATATGTGCAAGATATCTTATTGTCACACGACTCACATTAGAAGTACCTCTTTTCAAATGTGACTCCTGGCCGGTGTCAGGTATCGACGTCCAGCTCCACCTCATTACAAGTACAGTGAAAGTCGCACTAAACCCAACAGTTACACCTAAACAGAACTGTAGATTACGCAGTCTGACCATTACTGTTGAAAGCTTGGAAGTATATGGAAAAATATTCAGTTTATTTCTGACAAGCACCATAGTGAATTAAGACACAATAATAGCACATTCTTCTTAAATAATAATTAGTTTAAAGAAAAATCTATCTATCTCTCTCTCTCTCTCTCTCTCTCTCTATATATATATATATATATATATATATATATATATATATATATATATATATATATATATATATATATATATATATATGTTTATATATATATACGAATATATGTCAATCTATCTATCTAGATATCTGTCTTTCTTTCTTTCTGTCTATCTATCTATATATAGATAGTGTTGTCACCCTGCCTTGCACCAGTGCTTGAGGTTTTCACTAGCGCACTAGTGAACGTAAACAGGAAGACACTAGGATAGAGAAAATAACAGTGCATCAGGGATTGTGAAGAGTCTGAATGTTTGGGAAACTAAGAAGCCAACTTTTTGTGCAGCCTGAAGGTTGTAGAAGGGACCTGGAGCGAAGCGGGGAAGGCTGTCGTTGGTCCACATTCGGGTTGCTGTCTAAAGGACTGGTAAATTAGTAGCAAGACTCTGAGGAAGCTGAAGGATGTTATGTGCTTGTCCAAGTGAATAAACCCCTGTCTTTATTTCCTGTTAAACTGTGTTGAGTTGCCTGCCTTTACGTTGAGTGCCTACCCAAGAGTGACAACGTTTGGTGTCGAAGTGGGATTTGGGAAGCTTAACCAAAGGAAAGAATGACAACGCTTAGGAAGCTATATGAATTTAGCTGTAAACAGTTAAAAGAGAAGCTCCGAGCCAGGGAGCTGAGGATCTTCTGTGTCAAAGAGAAGATGAGAGCCAGTCTTAGACAGAACCTGGTTGATGAAGGGGAGGATCCCGAGACCTACCTGTTTGAGGTAGAACCAGATATTGGTGAGGTGCTGAACACCATGCAGAACCGGTTACGTAAACTTTGTACCTTCCAGGATCGATGAACCATTCTATGGACAAACTGATACGTAACGTGCAAGCCCAGATCAATCCTTTAAGAGAGAGGAGTCCAACATCATTCAACAATAATGAACCGTTACTCATTCAGGACTGTGGCTGTAACGATAGTTACAAAGAATGCGTCAATCTTAACAAGAAGCACACAGGTGAACAGAAAGAGACAGTCAAAGCAATAGAAGAAGTCTGTTACGCGACTGAAACTTTTGCTGTACGAGCTTTGAGTGCCACAATGACCCGGAAAGAGCAGGACAACTTTAAGCCTGCGTTAGAGCCTGTTACTTTAGACCTTGTCGATATGCCAGTGCCTACGAGGGTAAACAAGAACTGTACGTGCTGTGCTTCACGAAGGGAATGCAAATGTCAAGAAACCCATCAACAGGGTCTGAAACCAGTGGACTTCGATACTTCTGTTTTCACCAGTGAGAGAGGACCTGAAGATGATCAGAAGAACCCTGCAGCTGATGAACTTTTGCCCCTTCAACGTTGTAAAGGTGCCTTACAGAAAATTCTCCCTGAGACGGCTGAGGCTGGCAGTTTGTTAAACAGCGTGGCTTCGTGTGGGTCTACAGCTCTTTCACGAGTCATCCTTAGAAAGGGCCTGATGAAGCGCACTTCTGAATCAACTGCATTAACAACAATAAGAGCTGTCACTACCACTCTATGTGTCAGGATGGAGAGGCCACGTTTGCAACATCGTGTCGAGAGAAACTTGGTCAACTGGAGAAGGAGAAAACGGCACCTGCAGAGAGCAGTGTGGATCGCTTTGTGGGGAGCACGCTCCATGCAATCTGTGACTCCCACTGACCGACCTCCACCTGCACTGACCAACCGTGAACATGTTTCTTTTCGGGCCGAAAAGACTAAGGTGGGGGTAGTGTTGTAACCCTGCCTTGCACCAGTGCTTGAGGTGCGCACTAGCGCACTATTGAAGGATGTTATGTGTTTGTCCTAGTGAATAAACACCTGTCTTTATTTCCTGTTAAGCTGTGTTGAGTTGCCTGCCTTTACGTTGATATATATACATTAATCTATCTATCTAGATATCTGTCTTTCTGTCTATCTATCTATCTATCTATCTATCTATCTATCTATCTATCTATCTATCTATTTAAGTATCTAGATATATGTCTGTCTGTCTGCCTACCTACCTGTCTGTCTATCTATCTGATTCTGCTTCTTCACATGTTTTTACTATTACTGTTAGATACACCACAGATTAAAATAAAATGTATTCATAGCTTAAATAGCGATATTGTTTACAGAAAAGTCTTGAATGATGAATACCAATTATGCCACTTCTTTGCGGTTTAATTAACTGTAAATTCTATGCCGAACCCTACATCTGCTGCGTGGATAACTGTCATATGGGCGACATCTTTACGGCCATAACTGATGCCCAGACTTTCATCTTATCATATAATGTCGAAACTTAGCGGTCGAAAAATCAGTTGTATTTCGAACACTTCTGCAAGTTGTGACTCGGTGTACTGAATTGTTTTAGACATTTATACAACAAAACAAGCAAAATGTGTTGTTGTTGTTTTTTATATCTTAAAAAACAAACAAACAAAACAAAACAAGAAAAGAAAATAATTGTTGAAGTTTATCTTATTAAATATTTCATCTTTACTTAAGTAGGCTGCTAAGCCTACAACTAATCACTTTATTATGTACAATATTCATAAAACTAATTTTCAACATTTGAGTTCGCTTTTCTCGTTAAAAAATTAGACAACATTATTACATGTCCAAAAAGAAACAAATACCAGAAAAACTAAAGAACTAATAACTTTTATTTACCTGTCAGTAATTTGTCGTCTGTGTCTTCTCCTCGTTAAGATACAGATACAGTTCAGATACAGAAAGACGTGCAGGTAAACACAAAGAAAGTGAAGACATTCGCATGGTGTAGGAAATGATGAAGGAAAGATGATCCACTCAGGCTTACAAACTAATGCTCATTGCAACAAGTGTTTTCCTCTCCTACCATCGATCTATTCACTTGCAGTCTTTTACACATCTGCCTCATGGTCGATAAATTGTGTTTGTTTAGCCAAGAAACAAGTCGATGTAGAGTCGAATTATTCTATGTACACATTTTATTTTTACGTTGGGGGGGAACAAAAACAAAATAAACACCTTCATTGTTCAGGGTATCCTATTGTTTTTAACTATAGATAGACTTTAACCAAATGTGTATAGTTGTCATGAGTTCAAAGATTAAGGTACAATGCAGTATTTCACGTGACAACGCCGCTACGCAGACCTAGCTATGACCTACTTACTTTAACACATCTAAAGAGCTTACAGAATGTCAATATTCAATTTAACATTCTGCTATATAGGCAGCAAAATCTTCATTTACCAGTCCCACCAACAGACCAGCAGAAAAACAAATTCCATTCCTTTTTAGATCTAAAAGGATTATCATAAAAATAATACCGAAATATTGCAGATGATATAATGTTAAATAATATCACAAATGCTTTTCATTATAAGCACTTACTCTCAGAGCTGTGACCAGAACGACCTTCAATCATTGGAAGCATATGCGAAGTGAATTTGGTGGCCCCGAATGAAATTTAAAAAAAAAAAAGCGAAAAATGAAATAGCTTAAAAATTGAATAAAAACCTGCCTTTGTCTAAATCGACAAATAACGGAAATATACCATTTTCCCAAAATTTCAATAGTAGAGACACAGAGTTAAAAAGTAGACATAAAGTCATAGTGCTCTTCTGACTTTTGAAATCTGATCCAAGTTTTGCGATATTTTTTCTTAATTTTTTTTTTAGTCCTTTGCGAGGCACCCACCAGTTGGAGGCCCTAGTCGGCTGCCGGATTTGACTATGCCTAAGGTCGGCTCTTCTGTGACTATCCACATTGTGTTAATTAAGAAAACGAAAATAACTCCCAGATTTGGCCAAGATATTTCTTCTACTATAAGGAAGGCTCAGGATAGAATCTGAAGCTACTGTCTGATTACTGCTACTGCTAAGAAGTAAAGTGAGATCCTACTACTGGACGTCTTAGTGGTGTCAGAGCTAATAGAAATGATTTGATATAAAGCACCTTCAGTGGGCGACCAGCGGCTCTCCTGCCTTCTATTAGATCGCCATACAGAATGTCCTGTGGAAGTCGACCTACTGGCATTCTACAAACGTGGCCAAGCCAGCCAAGGCGTCTGGTGCTGATAACAGAGCGGATGTCCTGGCACCCTGCTCTTCGAAGCACTTCCTCATTGGTTATCTTATCTTGCCACCTTATTTTAAAGATCCGTCTTAGGCATCGAAGATGGAAGACATTCAGCTTTTTTTCCTGCCATGAGTAGGTTGACCATGTTTCACTTCCGTACAGCAAGGTGCTCAACACACAGGTCCTATAGACTAGGGCTTTAGTACTGTTAGTCAGCAATATGTTGTCCCAGACTCTTTTCTGCAACCGTGACATTGTGACCATTGCCTTGGCTATCCTGTTGTTAATGTCTTTATCCAGTAGAGTGTTGTTGTGTATGAGGGAGCCAAAGGTAATAAAAGTGATCAACAATTTCTAGTGGTTGGCCATTAATGCTTACTTGAGGTGCAGTGTTTGTGTTTTGAACAAGTATCTTAGTCTTCCTTTGACTAATGTTTAAGCCGAACTTCTGGCAAGCAGCAGATAGTTTGTCAACCAGGGACTGTAGCTGAATATCAGAATCAGCCACAATAGCTGCATCATCAGCATACAGGAGTTCCCTGACGAGTAGCTTCCTAACCTTGGTTTTTGCCCGCAGCCTTGATACATTAAATAGTTTTCCAGAGGATCTTGTATGGAGAAACATACCTTCGTTTATGTCGTTGTACTCATAATGCAGTAGACCGAGAAGAATATGCCAAACAGAGTAGGTGCGAGCACACATCCCTGCTTGACACCTCTGCAAACCTCAAAAGTGCTGATTGGGCTCCATTGAATCTGACAGTATATTTAGTTTCCTCATGAAAGCACTCAATGAACTTCAGTAGTTTGGGAGGGCAACCTATTTTCCTTAGGATTTTGAAAAGGCCACTTCTGATGACCATGTCAAAAGCTTTAGTCAGATCAACAAAAACGATGTAAAGGGGTCTGTCTCTTTCTCTCTGAATTTCTCCTGTAGTAGTCGTAGAGAAGATATCATGTCTATAGTGTATGTTGGACAAATGTAAGTATATGTTGAATAAATGTAAGTATGTGTTGAACACATATAAGTGTGTGTTGAACTAATGTAAGTATGTGTTGGACAAATGTAAGTTTGTGTTGGACAAATGTAAGTATATGTTGAATAAATGTAAGTATATGTTGAACAAATGTGTTTTGAGCACACATACTTCTTTTTTACATTTTAGATGTAGGCCTATTTTGTCATTTCAAGCGTCTTCAAATGTGAAATCATGAAAAACCATGCATGATAACGCAATTTTTTTAGATTTTTAAATGAGGGACCACTCCGAGACCAATCGTAATTGTAGGTTTACCTGCAGACTGTGACGTGGAAACGAGTGGTCAGTCAAGACCAATAGTTATTTGCCTCGTCACAGATCTGCGGTCAGGTCTACTATAACTATTTGTCTTGAGTGCACTGGCCAGGGAACGAACTAATTACTCTCAGATACGACAACTTCGCCTAGTAGGAACGCAATGCTAAGCGAACTAACCTCTAGTCTAGACCATGTTAAAAGACAAGGCATTTCTCACTTCGTTATATTTAATTAACTATTTACTCTCATTAAAACTTTATTGCTATTTTTATACATGTACAATATGTCTGCATCATTCATTGTTTCAGCACTAAGCTCCACATTAGTATTTTTACGGTTACGGATTAATTGCTACCTACTCACTGAAGTTTCTATAGGTAATATATTTATGTTGTCCGCTTGTCATCGTGAGAGATATACAGTTAGAGCCATTGTTAATCTAATATATGCATAACGACTGTCTGTGTCAGCTCTGTTAAAATTGTTGGGGAAGACAAGCGTGGCGAGGTGGGGCGGAGCTAGGCAGAGCATGTGACCATTGACTTCTGGGACGGCCATATATCATGCCAAAAGTCTTGGATCTGAAAGATGTTTTTTTCTTTCCACATCTCCAAAACCTAGAGAAGAGGTCAGTTCGATTTGCACTGCGGTGCTACTAGGCGGAGTCAAGTTGACTCGTATCGAAGGGTTAGGCCACAAATTTGTGCACTGGTTAGTGGAATGTCATATTTATTTATATTCAAATCACTTTGTTCAATCCTTAAAATGTTGTCCCATTATGGTGGCTAAATGGGTAATACATAGGCCTATACGCACGTCCGAACCTGAGATCCTGGGTTCAAATCTGGGCGACTGGGATTTTGAAATTCGGGATTTTAAGGATTAGGGATTTTAAGGGCACCCCTGATTCCACCAACTCTAATGGGTACCCGACTATAGTTGGGGAAAGTAAAGTCGGTTGGCCGTTTTTGCTTGCCAAATGACACCCTACCCTGCTCGTTAACCGTTGGCCATGGAAACAGATGACATTGACATCATCTGCCCATAGATCGTAATTTCTGAAAGGGAATAGACATTTGTGTGAAATATTTTTCCCTAATGCTGTTTTTTATATTATATATAAATTATATATGTAATAATATTGTAAGTATCATTCATTGCTTCAGCACCTAGCTTCACTTTTTATTTACTAGCTACTATATATATATATCTATATCTATCTCTCTCTCTCTCTCTATATATATATATATATATATATATGTTGTTGTTTTTTTAGTTTTTTTTTTACATCTAGATCTAGTTCAGTGAGAGAGCTGTCAGGACTCTTCAATGTAGGGAAAATAGTTAAGCCTGTATTGACAAATGGACTGTTTATTTCCGATCCAAAACAAAGTTAGACTCAGCTCTAGACTTTAGATCTAACATCTCATTGTCATAGATATAAAAAAATCGAATCTATATATAGACTATACATCTTTTTGATAAGTGGACATCTGTCGTAAAGGTATTATATATACTATAATACTAGATCTAGGAGAAGAAAAACTCTATTCAAACCTCTGGCGCTGGGCTGTGCTCACTCACTCAGTCACTGCTGCCGTGCTGGTCTACAGTCTACACACTACTCTAAATTTACAATTAAGCAGATTATCATGATAGTAAATTAGTAATAATAACACTAAGTCTAATGTAAATCAGATAGTGATAGATATAGAATCTATATATAGACTATATAGTATACTCACTATAACCATAGCGGCTACAAGTATAGAATTTATTATACCCTTTCATGGGAAAGGCTTCGGTAGTCAAACCTAAGGAAAAATCAGGAGCGGATTACGCCTAGGCAGTTTGCAGCACCCTGTACTAAAGCCTGCAATGCCGCTGACCCCAACTGTCAGCATTTGCAATTCTTTTGGATACATCAGCTTTGTGGAGGGGGGTGGGGAACTGATGTGTCCACATTGTGTGAATGACATTGTTCCGACCACAGCTACTGGCCATCCATAGTCACCATATAATATAATATAGAGTCATAGATCATCATGATGAATTGCTGATCTACGACTATGAAATAGAGAAAATAATGAGTTTATGAGTATATAATACATGTCTACTCAAGATCTATATTATATAGATCTAGATCTAGTACGACGTCTACAATGACTACACTGTGTCATTGACATTGTGATTGTAAATGATTGTTATTGTTCAAAATTGTTGAAATTACTATTTTTTGATCTATTTATTGTATTATACAAAAATACATAGCCCTCATTATTACTATTACTATTAGAAATATATATATATTAAATGCATCCTTTGTTTGGGACCCCTCTTCTCAAGAAAACATACGAATTATAAAGAACCCATAGTTTCTAGACTAGTTAATTTGCTAAACTTGAGACACTTCAGGAAAGTCTAAAAAGTAAACCTCATTTAGAAGACTTAGTAATAATTAAAATATAAAACAGTAAACAAAAATTTACAAAAACACTTACAACGTAAGCAACAAAAACTGAGAAGCTCTCAAAAAGAAATGCACATTTTTTATTCCATTACATATATATATATGGCATATATAATGTGCTACATCTAGGACATAAAGACATATAGTAATACCTCTAAATATAGATATTCTTTATCATTTATTATATACTTCACCAGCTCTGCAGTTTTTACTTGTGAGTCAGAGATATGAAGATTTAATGTAGAAATTTGCAATACTAAAGTGGCGGATAACAAGATATTGATAATGCCTCGAAAACTTGTAGACAAAATCTCTTCCAAGTATAAGAGGCTCCACAACACAGTAGCCGGAGATGGATTTGTAGACATTCAGGTACCTGATCTATTTATCTCTCTTTTTTCATGACTTAAGTTTTTTAAAATAATATAAATAACATCTAAGAAATCTGTAATGTCAAACATTTTCATTTCTTGAGTTATCTGTATTGTAGTTTTATCCCACAAAGCTTCATATTAATCAATTCAAAAGTTGCATTAAAATATCTATAGCAAGAAAAAAAAAAAAACAGCTTCAATAAAAAGAATTTTGAAAGCTGTATGTTTTATGGATGAATATGACAACTTCATTCTTAAGGGTAGCAAATATATGTATTAAAGCAAAAGATTAGGCTACATATTTAGACTGTATTTCCATAAAAACTACTAACGTATACAAAACATATTTTATGAACTTTTTGAACTTCTACTTGTGGCCTTACAGAGTAATAACTGTTAGAAGACAAAAAATTTAATTACAAAAAAATTGTCTTTTTTACTCTAAAAAAAAAAAAGCTAGATTTTCAAAACTCTAACATTTTGAACTGCTTTAGTGTAAAATACTCTGAGAACTTGATATTTAGTTCCTGTAGATTACATTTGATTTGAAACATTGCATTAAAGTTATTTTGTCATCTAATTTTGATATAATATTTAATTCACCTGTCTGTGTGCTTGAAAATACTATTTTATAATTTTTGTTGTTGTTTTTTTTTAGTCAGTTTAAATGTACTCTCTATTTTTTTTTTTCTTTTATTAAAACTAGTTTGAAAAACCCCCCCCTAAAGTACCATACAGAGCGATTTTACTAGCAACTGGCCTGTTTGTTGTGGGTAGTGTTCTTATTATTGTGGGATCTTTGCTGTTAACAGGATACATAAATGCACAGGTAATTCATAATTTTTTTTTTTTTTACAAATACAAAGTATTTTTTACCCTTAGACATCTTTAATGCATACAAATAAATAGTAAGCAAGGAATTCAGTTTTATACACTTTTATGGCACTTTAAATCTTTGTATTTTGTCTGATTTTGATGATTTTAAAAAATCCTTTAAACTTGTCATGAATGGTGTACAATAATTGTATAGATATGTGCAGTTAGCTCAAATAAGCTTTACTTGTTCTTTTATTTAATATCTTTACTATTTGAATCAGTCTAGATTCTATAAAGTATGCTGTGTACCCTAAAGGATTTCCACATTAGGTTTAATATCAATAAACTGTAACTTTGCCCTTTTTGCAATGTGAACTTACGTCTTAACAAAAATTAGAAACTGAACAAAAATAAATTATAATAGTGAGAAACAAATAGTAAAGTTCATTTTTCAATCATTGCATTTCATATAAAGCCTATCAATGATATATGATTAAAGAGATTATCATGTGGCTTTACCTTACTAATAAACGGTACCCATTAGAGTTGGTTGGACTTAGGGCATCCATAAAAATCCTGAATTTTAAGAACCCAGTTTTTTCAAGGATTCGACCCCTCGGATCAAAAGCCATACACTTTACAATCAGCTACCATGCCCTTATAAAGATTATGTTAATGATTTTGATTATTTACAGTATTTGCCATTTGTAAACTTTATATTTACTAATAATGCCCTTATTTTTTCTTTCCCAGTATTCTGATCGCACATGGCCTTTACTGTTGCTGGGATCCTTAATGTTCATCCCTGGAGTTTATCATGTCCGTATTGCTTACTATGCTTATAAAGGATATGATGGCTACTCATATGAAGACATACCAGAATTTGATTGATGCTGTATCCTTATGATCAATGTTAAACATACTTTGGGCTTTATCAATGGTGTTTTAGGTTGACTTAAAATATACATGTAAAAAAAGAAAGATTTTTTTTCCCAATTTATATTTTTTTTAAACTAAAAAAAGAAAAAAAATTGCTCAGAATTCCTTAAAAGAAACTTTTCCTAAATAATAAAGACATGTTTTTGTTTTAAAATATGAACTTTTATTTATTTATTTTGCTGCATTTTCATGAACACTTGTAATATACATTTAGCTAGATGATTCTAATACCAAAGTGATAATCATTTTTTAGAATTATGTTTGTATTGTCCAAAGCAAACTCCTTCTCTCTGATAATTTGCTTTACTACAAAAGAATGGTGCCTTTGCCTAACTTTATACAACCATAGAATTATATCAGTCATTGAACACCAATTTGTTTTATTAAATGATTTATTAAACTCATGAAGACTACAGTCATTTTTTTTTTTTGGCTCGTTTGTTTTTTATAGATTTTTTTTTTGTCAAAGATGCTCTTGAACAGTTTAAGGTGTTTTAACATTTACTACTGCCAGATAACTACAGTTAAAATATTGTTGCTTAGAAATGAAAACTGATGAAATGCCATGTGGCTGTATATTTATACATATCTTATGTTTATTTTATTATTTAAGTCTTTTATGTCATAACACATGTTAATTTTTTTAAATAACAGTGCAATGTATGACTGGCATTCTGGATGATTTTTTTTTTCTTGATTTGTTGTTCAGCACTGTTGCCTTTTCATTACTGCGTTTTATTTTTACTTTTAATGTCAATTTGTATTACATAGGCTAGTATACTTTCTCTTCTATGTGCAGTTTCCATTTTGTTATTTTGAAATGAAGTTCACATTAAGGCATTTGATGCTTACTTAGAAATTTATCCTATTTAGTAAAAATTTGGGTACAATTGAAAAAACACTATAAATATGTTTTTATGTTTTAAGTGATTTAAAAGTTGTTGGGTTTTTTTTTCTGGAGTCTTGATAACAAGCTTTATCTTTCTATACTAATACTTCACATAGGTTTCACTGCAGGATTTTTGTATTGTATTGTATTTGTAACTGTACAGGTTGACCATCCATACCTGTCAAATTCATATCATCTACATCAGCAGCACTGATATGATCTTTGGGAAATTATCACATGTTTTGATTCTAGAGTTTGAACATCAGCATTTATTAAAATTATTTTTGAAATTCTCTTTATAGATGATTTGTACCATGTATCACTTTGACTTTGGCTTAAGTAGATATACAAAATGCAATAATTATATATATAATTGAAAAGCATAAATATTCAGATGAATGCATGACCTGTTTATTCAATGTGGGGAGTTTTCATGACATGGTGTTTTTTTATGTTGTTTTTTTTTTTAATTTGTTATTGTTATCTAAGTACGCATTTGTTATGAGGATAAGGAAATTGCTATCTTTTTTTTAAAGTTCACTTAAAAATGTGAGGATAATTAAATATATTCTTTAGTCAATTAAATACAACTTTCAAAATTTATCTACCAGACAGTACAGTTACACATGGATTACTCAAAATAATTTGTTTCCATATTAAGGTCACCAAATATCATCAATTTTCTTCTGTAGTTTTCTTTTTTTTTTCATTGACATCTGCCATGTTACTTTGAGCTTTCTCTGCAAACTGCAGATATCAATTTGAAATCATTTACAAAGAAAAATTGAACAAAACAAAGAATAACTTATAGCACTGTTTTGGGAACAACTTCTTGAATTAATGTTTATTTGTGACAAATTTATTTTGTAAATATTGTTTCAATTAAAATATTCTACGATAATGAAAGATAGTGTCATGTTTTTAATTAGATTACTTAAAATTGTATAATATTTTAATCTATAAATTCACAGCTTTTATCAAATTAAACTAATATAAATGATCCTCTAATTAATGTGAATTGACAAATAAACTTCTGTGGATTATAAAATAAAACCATATAATTTATATTTCATATGCATTTTTTTAAGGGCGAAATGTTGGTCAATTTGTTTCACAAGTAGAAGAAATATATTTATATAACTCCTTAATTTTGAACACAATAAATAGAGATTATAACTCTATGTGACAATAAATATGAGTGCCAAATGACATGATATCTTTGTTGATGGTACAATGAGATAGGGTTCATAAGACAATGTGTTTCCAATGTTCTAATTTTGTGTAACTCTTCCAATTAAACTATTTCAGAATTCTCAAAGTGATGCCAGACTGTACATAATCAAAATTGAAACCTTTTTTTTTAAATAAATACAAAACTTTTTATCTGGAACTTGGAATCACTTTAATAATACACACACTACATAAATGTACCACACAATTCAATTAAAATTCTTTGACTCTAGTCGCAGCTCTCTCCAAACTGAATCTGCAAGTCTTTAAATACTACCTCTTGCCTCCTTCTAGCAACCTCCAAACTATTTTTGAAGCTTAGGGGAAAAACAACTGTCGTCGTTTTAAATAAATTTGTCAACAATCCAAAAATAAACTTAGTGTACTAACTGCTTTATGTTACGTAACACTTCGCCTGTGGTGGCTGCAAACCGGGGGTTCTCTTTTGTTTAATGCACGTTCTAAAATCGTTTTTTTCTATTTTGCTTAATAGGGTGCACAAGAATGTCACTAAACATTCAGTCTATTGGTGTTCATTCACTAAACAATCAGTCTATTGGTGTTCATACACTAAACATTCAGTCTATTGGTGTTCATTCACTAAACATTCAGTCTATTGGTGTTCATACACTAAACATTCAGTCTATTGGTGTTCATTCACTAAACATTGTCTATTGGTGTTCATACACTAAACATTCAGTCTATTGGAGTTCATACACTAAACATTCTGTCTATTGGTGTTCATACACGAAACATTCAGTCTATTGGTGTTCATTCACTAAACATTCAGTCTATTGGTGTTCATACACTAAACATTCAGTCTATTGGTGTTCATTCACTAAACATTCAGTCTATTGGTGTTCATACACTAAACATTCAGTCTATTGGTGTTCATACACTAAACATTCAGTCTATTGGTGTTCATACACTAAACATTCAGTCTATTGGTGTTCATACACTAAACATTCAGTCTATTGATGTTCATACACTAAACATTCAGTCTATTGGTGTTCATTCACTAAACATTCAGTCTATTGGTGTTCATACACTAAACATTCAGTCTATTGGTGTTCATACACGAAACATTCAGTCTATTGGTGTTCATTCACTAAACATTCAGTCTATTGGTGTTCATACACTAAACATTCAGTCTATTGGTGTTCATTCACTAAACATTCAGTCTATTGGTGTTCATACACTAAACATTCAGTCTATTGGAGTTCATACACTAAACATTCAGTCTATTGGTGTTCATTCACTAAACATTCAGTCTATTGGTGTTCATACACGAAACATTCAGTCTATTAGTGTTCATTCACTAAACATTCAGTCTATTGGTGTTCATACACTAAACATTCAGTCTATTGGTGTTCATTCACTAAACATTCAGTCTATTGGTGTTCATACACTAAACATTCAGTTTATTGGTGTTCATACACTAAACATTCAGTCTATTGGTGTTCATTCACTAAACATTCAGTCTATTGGTGTTCATACACTAAACATTCAGTCTATTGGTGTTCATTCACTAAACATTCAGTCTATTGGTGTTCATACACTAAACATTCAGTCTATTGGTGTTCATTCACTAAACATTCAGTCTATTGGTGTTCATACACTAAACATTCAGTCTATTGGTGTTCATACACGAAACATTCAGTCTATTGGTGTTCATTCACTAAACATTCAGTCTATTGGTGTTCATACACTAAACATTCAGTCTATTGGTGTTCATTCACTAAACATTCAGTCTATTGGTGTTCATACACTAAACATTCAGTCTATTGGTGTTCATACACTAAACATTCAGTCTATTGGTGTTCATTCACTAAACATTCAGTCTATTGGTGTTCATACACTAAACATTCAGTCTATTGGTGTTCATTCACTAAACATTCAGTCTATTGGTGTTCATACACTAAACATTCAGTCTATTGGTGTTCATACACGAAACATTCAGTCTATTGGTGTTCATTCACTAAACATTCAGTCTATTGGTGTTCATACACTAAACATTCAGTCTATTGGTGTTCATTCACTAAACATTCAGTCTATTGGTGTTCATACACTAAACATTCAGTCTATTGGTGTTCATACACTAAACATTCAGTCTATTGGTGTTCATTCACTAAACATTCAGTCTATTGGTGTTCATTCACTAAACATTCAGTCTATTGGTGTTCATACACTAAACATTCAGTCTATTGGTGTTCATACACTAAACATTCAGTCTATTGGTAATCATTCACTAAACATTCAGTCTATTGGTGTTCATACACTAAACATTCAGTCTATTGGTGTTCATTCACTAATCATTCAGTCTTTGTGTTCATACACTAAACATTCAGTCTGTTGGTGTTCATACACTAAACATTCAGTCTTTGTGTTCATACACTAAACATTCAGTCTATTGGTGTTCATTCAATATTTCAATAAAGCGATTGTCCCTTCCCCCAGTTTCTGATAGACATTTTAATACAATCACTTAATAAACACGTGATCAACAACCTTACACACAAAACAAACAAATATGTTCTCTAGACTGTGAAACACATGAAGTGGGAGAATGCTGTTGAAACACAGATGTCATTAAATATCCAGCACTTCCAATTTTTGCAACACTTGTCATTAACAATGAGATGGATCTGTCCCTATAGACAGCGGTCAACATTCACATCCCTATAGACAGCGGTCAACATTCACAGCAGCAATTTCCATTAACAAGCAAAAAAAAAACCAACAACATAGAAATCACCACCAAGAACAGAACTGCTGGTGTACATATAAAGTTCTGGACTAAATAATGAACGAGAAGCCATTGATTCTTAGCCCTCTCGTGTTTAATAACGGATGGTTACTTTCGTTTCCATTTGAGTAATTAAATGTTTTCACTTTGATTGGTAAAATGTGGCTTTTCTCCATTCTGACATACAAAAAATTGTTTCACTTTAATTTTGCTGTCACTAAGTTCCTTAGCGTTATACTGAACGAACTTTTGACTAGATTGATATAGAGCTATAGCGTTCAGAGAATGTGACAGATATTGGATTGTGATCCATGGATAATAGCCAAGCATTAAGTATGTTAATCAATCATCAATACGCTACACAGTAATGTACGCAAGGGCGGATAACCAAAGATATCGAGGATATTGATTGATTTATGGATAAATTAATGGAGAAATTGTCTTTTTTATAACTACATAACCTAATATAACTTAAATGTGAATAATTTTGGCTTTAGAAAAGAAAAAAAAAGGAATATTATAAACAAAGGGTAGGCCCATTAAAAGATTTGCACGGAAAACTATTTTAGTTTCTATTTTTCAAAAGTTAATTATCCTAAGAATAAAAGTGTACCTAGTCTACTATATCTAAATGGCATGTACACATTAGTCCTTTATTTTGTCGAAGGTTAAACTCCGAAACCTTTACTATCTACATCTTGTATGATCTGAATATTGCTTTGACTATTCCTAATAGAAACTTACTACTGTTGTAAACAGAGACTGAGATTGAGGAGATATTTTGTACTGGGAAAGAATGTAGCGAAATATAGACATTTTCATACATTTGTAAATTATTTAAATTATTTTCTATTTGATAGTGATGCTTCGATTTTAAATTATACCGGTATTAGAGATTTATCAAGCTGGATGATTTGTAAAAGACTAGGTCCAGAAGTCTTAGATTTGACTGATCATGCATAGCTCGCTTCGAACAATTGGCCTTTACACGTTGCAAGTCTCTGAGCCTCTGTTTGGAAGGGCATTCACTTACTATTGACGCCATATGGACCTCTGGCTTAACTGAAAAGTGAAAAAAGGGAGAGAGAAAAGTTCCCTAATTGCCATGAAACATAATCGGTCCTCTGGGTTTTGTCCATAAACGTGATGGCAATAAACTGACCTCTGTCTTCTGTATTGCAACACATGGGAGAGTACTCTTAACTACAAATATCGATCGCATCATTTCTACATTTCTAGCTCAGACTTCTTAAAAAAACAACAAAAAAAACAATATTATTCTGCTAGTTTCAAACCAAGTTTTTGTTAATCTCTTTGTTTCCAAGTATTCTATTTGATTGTAGCTCGCAGAGGGTGTGCACACTATGTACCGTAAATACAATTCACGATTAATTAAACTATCAGAGCTCAGACTTGAATCGGAGATCTACTTCAGAGGTATAACTTTTTTTTCCCAGGCGACGTTAACTTTAAAAAAAAATCATTTGTAACCTTGACCTTCTCCATTCTTCGAATCTCATTAATGATCAAATTCGAGAATGTTTGAATGTTCCTGTCCATATTCCTTTAATCTAATTTTTTTTTAAAAATATTTTTTAGAACTTATTTTAAAAATTGTTAAATTTGATATTAATCTTCAACATATTTTCATGCTAATGTTTGACTTTAATTACAATATAACAAGTTTTTCTTTTAGCCACCTTATCTTATAAACTGTATTCCAACTCCATTTTATTTTTTAAATCATCATCCAACTGAACACACAATTCTTCTTCTCGCATATACATTTTCTTTGTAAGAATCACAGTGCATTTGAATTTCCGTGTTTTTTTTTGTTTTTTTTTTCATTTAACATTTTCCCCAATTCTGTTTTCGTTTGAAGTCTGATGATTAGTTCACAGAATACACTGACAATTATGACGGTGTGTAAAAATGCACATTGCTTTGTTGTTGTGGTTATAATTGTTATTCATGTCAGATTGTTTGTTGTATTCAATTGAACATCTCTGTGTCATTTTACGTCTCGGGAGATCATCTTTTCCCTTTGCAACTTCTAGTGTGACTAAAGAGGCCAATCCTTGATACACAGCTGCGGTCACATGTAATCACCAGGCTCTGTTGCATTTTCACCCTTCTTTCTACTACTGTTGTGTATGGCATCTGCAATCCGGGGCCCTTCCTTTATGCTCGCTCTCCATGTGGATCTAACCAGTGCCACATATTCCCAGCTGCTAGTGTCGATTTTGAAAAGCTTAATGTCTTGTTTGCATTCATCCGTATAACGTAAAAGTGGTCGACCAGCGGCTCTCCTGCCTTCTGTTAGATCGCGATCAATTTAACAAATATTATGTTAATTCACACAAATATATACCTAATTAACATTAAGATTTTTTAATTTCTTTATATAAAAAGGGACATCTATTTAGAATAAACTCTTTTTTTTTTTTAAAGATAAATCAGTATATTTTAAAATGCTTAATTGACTAGCTGCCATATATAAGCTCCCATCCACATGGGCTTCATACTGAAACAGTCTGTTGAAGTCAGGGTCCAGGAATCTAGCTGTGTTTTCGGATTCTTCCTGTCTCAATACAGAACATAGGAAGACCACGTGACAACCTGGAGTTAAACAAGTGCTATGTTTATATTTAAATCTGAATATTTTGACATTCTTCAGGTTCATACGTTAGTTTCTTAAACACATACACTTATAGCCTCCTAAAGGAATAAAGATTTATATATGATAGCCTTACACCGCCAAACATATAGATTGCCCCTTGGATGTTGCAATTCTTTAGAATATGGAAATGTGAGCAGCGGATCGAATTCATTTGCTGGTCCACTTGTTGCTTTGAGAAACTATTTCCTGATGTATGTCTTTCTGATCCATTTTTATGTATAGCCTCATTAACCCCACTTTTTTTTTTCTAAACACTTTACCATACTATCTATATCTATCTATCTATCTATCTATCTATCTATCTATCTATCTATCTATCTATCTATCTATCTATCTATCTATCTATCTATCTATCTATCTATCTATCTATCTATCTATCTATCTATCTATCTATCTTTCCATCCATACATCTATCTATCTATCTATCTATCTATCTATCTATCTTTCCATCCATCCATCTATCTATCTATCTATCTATCTATCTATCTATCTTTCCATCCATCCATCTATCTATCTATCTATCTATCTATCTATCTATCTATCTTTCCATCCATCCATCAATCTATCTATCTATCTATCTATCTATCTATCTATCTATCTATCTATCTATCTATCTGTTATATGATAAGGTAGAAAATGAAAAAAAACAAACTATTGCTTGCTTGATTAGAGTTTTGTTGGACTGCTACTAGCGGTGCTTCAACGAGTTCTCTGGGGTCATTGGATTGTCACTTGTACTACTAACTGTTGTCAGACCATTCTCAGGAGACTGAGGATTATTTGGTGTATTTATTAATCAGATAAGCCCATTGAGTTTTGTGTGTGTGTTTATTAATCAAGTAAGTCCATTGAGTTTTGTGTTTTTATTAATCAGATAAGTCGATTGAGTTTTGTGTTTGTGTGTTTATAATTTTGAGATAATAGAGTGATAGGATTCTCTATATCGCGTGGCCTGAGCGATTGCCCACCCGACACCTCTAAATTAATATAAACGTTTATTAGTTATTTAAGTGTGTATGTGTTTTCTCAATATCAATAGAATGACAATGTCTTCGATTCCAAAGATTAAGGATGAGGGCAGTTTTTGACTTGACTATGCAGACCCAGTTGTGACCTGCATATTTTCTCCGCTGGACGTCTATTTAAGTTTTCTTTCAGTCTTCTGTGCATGTCTTCAATAGTGGCTTTTTTTAGTCTCGTCCCGCAGCCTTTGTGAGAGCTCTCAAACTGTCTCTTTCAGAGGACATCTGCTGCCAACTACTTTCCTCTATACCAGTGAGGACGAAATGGCGCCTGAGTTGATCTTTCTAGCCTTTACGGAGGCACCTCTGTTATGCCGTCCTCCTTTAAGCTCGCCAAAGAAGAACGCCTTTGGCATGCGGTCGTCTCCCGTGAGGGATAAATGTCCGACACAGCGCAGCTTTCGAAAGGTAATTAGTGCTTCTATTCTGTCCACACCGCCTCTACCAGAACATAGTTATACCAGCATATGCCCATCATGAAGCGAAGGTACCTTTGATGGAAGCGTTCGATGAGCCTTAAATGCCTTCAATAGAGCACCCAGGTTTCAGAGTCTTACTAAATTGTTGTAAGAACCACTGCTTTAATAACATTGATTTTTGTTGTCAGGTAAAGAGACCTATTCCGCCATACTGTCAGTCTGAGGCGACCAAAATCGGCGTTAGCCTTTGCAAGACGGTTGTCTATTTCTCTATTTCTTTTAGGTAGGTCAAGTGGTCAACGACATTTAGGAGATGGCCATTCACATTGATTTGTGGATCTGGATTAGTTTCCGTTGGGGACTTCTGAAGCATGACCTCTGTTTTTGTTTTTAGGTAAATGGACAGACCAAACGAAGCAGCAGCCTCAGCAAATTCATGGACAGCAAGTTGAACCCCCTGTTCGTGTGTGCAAGAAGTGCGCACTCTTTCGCATAGGGCAGCTCAGTAGCAATCAACTTTTTTTTGTACTGGAGAGCAGGCGCCTTATGTTAAATATGCTTCCTTGTCCGCTTGGCGTAACCCTGGAACGCATAACTTCACCAACATCGCATTGCTTCACTTGTATATAGTCAAGTAGTTGGGTGGTTGGGTGTATGTCTCCATGTTGTCTTGAAGCGTTTTGGTTTTGATTTGTTTTTCTGGCTGGAAAACGGTCTTGGTAACCACGAGTTTTAATTCGGAGATCCAGCAATAGTCTGACGTTGTCGTTGCAATTACCAATACCATGTTTCCCCAGGACAGCCGGCCATGTGATGTTCTGTAGTCACTTCATTGTCCTGCATTGTGTGGATATTCCAGCATGCAATTTTGTGAGGTAGCCGCTTTTTTACTCGGCGGCGATTCGCCATATGTGATACACTGCAAGTCATCCAGCCTGCACTAGGTATATTTATAGTGGAATATGGATTGCGCAGACCAAAACCACTCTTTAGGCCAGATACCAACCACCGTGGGAAACTAGTCTGAGACGGCTGTAGATAGCAGATGGCTGTAGGTTATACTTTGGAGTTTCCATCTCCGATACTGGATTCCGACCTAAATTATGGATCCTAGTCCGCTCTTCGACCTCAAATATAATTCCTTACAACAGCTTCATCGCGTAGAATCATTGACAAGGACAAATACTTTGCGTAGATCTAGACAAGATCAGAACTATTCATAAACACGTGACGTCAAAGCCGGCCCTAACAATTTCGGGGCCTCAAGCGAAACGTATTGCGTGTTCCCCAGTCTGGTAGGCGGATGAGCATAAAAAGAGAACATGTAGATTTTGTACTAGAAAATAAATTCCTTTTTATATCTAATTCATTCTTTACTAAGTAAACTATTAAAGTAAATAAAGTATTGGAACTTCCGGTTTAGGTTAAAATTTGCCCTTTTGTTACATTGTTATTAAATGAAAGCTGACAATGCCTGGGATTAGTGTTTTTCCAAATAGAATGACAATTTTGTCTATTTTTCAGATTTTTAGAGTTTTCTGGAGATTTTAATAATTTCATGAGTTTTGTAGGACTTTATATTTTGCAATTTCAGGAGGTTTCCATTTATAATGGTTTAATTTAAGAATTTACAGCCGCAATAAGCGCGGGGCCTATGAAAGTGCGCTGCCCACTGCCGCCGCATAGGTTTTTCCGAGTTGCACAAGTGAAAATTTAGATATAAGTAGATAATTCGATCATCGATGAAATCTGCCCTAGTGACAATGAAACTTCCCGGTTTGGCATTGAAATCGCTGAAAAAAAAAATTAAATTGACCACCGGTGGACAACGGCTTTGTCTGCATGAGATGCATAGAAATATGCAGGTCAAAACTGGGTGGCGTAGACATGTGAAACCCTGCACTCATCCTTAATCTTCGGAAACGAAGATATTGCCATAATTATTATTTACAATCAATTTTTTAATGTATAAAAATATCTTCAAGAATAAGGATTGATTTTAAAACAGTGTTTTTTTTTTTTAATTATTTATGAATTAGTGCTCTGGTATATAGAACTGTCTGTTTTTGTATACTTTTAATGAGTGTATTAAACATGTACTTTGATTGTATTTATTTTTTTAAAGTAAATTTATATTTTGACTCCATCGTATTGTTTCAATAGAATTATTTTATAATTATTTAAAAAGCCACATCTTTGAGTACATCGAACACATAGAAACGTAATTTTTTTAATACATACATTATCAACAGCGTAATGTTATTTAAAGAATGCCGTTTCGAAAAGCAATTTCAAGTTTTAATATCCCATAAGAACAGATTTATCTAGAATGCTATTACTTTAATAGCACTCTAAAATATCAACAAATGACTATAGTAAATCCACAATAGGCTGCTATTTCTCAATTAGGGGAATGCAGAGCAATTTTTTACGTCTGGGGAAAAGTGATCTATCGCTTAACATTGACCTCTGGATACATGTAACCAGATAATCGATTTGCAGCCATACATTCACTTAAGAGCTGACATAGGAGCATTCCAGCTCTAGCAATAATACTTGCCACTCAAGACGTAGCGTTGGTAGGAAAAATGAAGCGGATCTCTAGCTGTAGATTGACGAGAGTGATGTGAAGCCACTTCAACGACCAACCGACTTTACTTTAACCAGATAAGATAAAACAGTAGTCGAATCGCTCTCCCCTAAAATAAACCAATGTTCACTATTGGTGAGCATGAAAATGTCGCCCAGTACAGTGGCATGGCAACCATAGCGCGAAAGGGTTCATTGCGCCCGGGCCAGTGACTAATAGAGTCACACGGGAGCTATCGAAAGATAGTTGTCTATTACTTTCAAAAAGACCCACAGGCATTATTTGTCATTTTACTATTACTTGTAGGCGTTGTAGCCTATTAAGTCCTGAATGAAAAAGGACACTATTATTTGGTACATGCACTGGAAAGTCATTGTGTAACTGTACTGATAACTACATGATGACTTGATATTTTTTTTTTTTGTCATCAGACTCAACAATCTAGATGGGGGGGGGGGTGTTACGGAGTGTATGTGCATGTTTCCAAGGTTACGACAAGAAAAAGGAGTGTTATTATTATTTTTATTTTTTTTTGGTGATGTAGAATGATGAAACCATGAGCTGTTATGTCATAATTTCTGGAAGGAAGTCACGTGGGTGAGATTTGAATGAGAGACGACACAGGGACGTAGGAGACGTAAGGACTTGTTTATGAGTTAGATTTTGTTTGAAAATCATTCCGATTCGTTAGTATTAGATTAAATCTTATTTCAAGTTGAATCTTAACATTTGATAATAAAAGTTAAATCGAGTTTTTATTCCCAAAAGAAGTTTGTTGAAGTCACTTAAAGTTCTAAAATATAATAGCCTATAACGGTTGAGTTGGACGAGCCGTCTTGGGGCTACAATCCAACGACCGACTATTAAAAAGGGGATGGCTGTTCACTAGGGCTGTGTGTATTGTAGCTCCAGACCATCGGGCGGACAGTCTGAAACGCATACCACGTGACCGGGCAGCCACCCAGCAGTAGTAAGCTTAGAAATATCAAAGTTGTTTAACTTCATAAAGTATTCTCATAATCTCAATAAACTTGACATCAACATGCGAGGACAATCTGTGGCCAGCACCATGATCTGTCGTCTTTATGGTAACTCTGCGAGATTACATTACACAATGAAATGGGACTAACTTGTTGACTTATACAAGGTAGTCCTATTTCAACGGTAAATGAATGCGCTCTATCGATCCACATCACGTCAAATATATATTTGTCTAACTATTACGCCATTACCATAGTTCTTAAAAATAAATCTTGTTTTATCATGTGTTATGTTATAAGATGAAAGTGGCTTCTCTCTTAATTCACAAGCATACCCAAGAATAGAAACAAAGAAAAGAAGAGAATCGAAGAAAGTATTCTGTCAGTGAACAAAAAAACATCAATAGATCATGGAAGAATGTCTCGACCTCTATCAATAATGAAATGTACAACAACATGTCTGAAGTCACTAAATGGGACCGTGCATAAAGCAGAGACAAAGGGTATGAATGATTCAGCAGCATTCTGGGAACGGATTCACCAGGGACACGAAGACACAAATTGTAAGACAAATTTCCATACGGACAATACAGATTATTATTATTATTATTATTATTATTTATGAAGTCAGAAAAAAAATCTACTTTTTATGAATACAATTTTAGATTTGTTGTTTTTATGGGGGTTTTTTACTAGTAAGGGAAAAAAAGGAGTGACAGATGAAGAGTAAAAAGGAGAGAGTAAAAAGAAATCGCAGCAAAACATATGAATAAATAATTCTCTGGACTCTGAATTTTTTTTTATATTTTTTTTTTGGTTGTTATAATAACAAAAAGGCACAAATCTCTCCTGGTGGCTTCTTCTACCAACTGAAGGGAAGGCAACTCATGTGTACAAGTGAAATAGTGTGAACTGGAAGAATTTAGTTGAAATGGTTTGGGGCTCTCAGGGGAGCCTACCTACTTTATTTACGTCGAGCTATAAATAGCATCGTTTTTCCATCGGCCATAATGTTTCTATGGAAAGAAAAAAAAAAGAAGGGGAGGAGGGCTTTGTTTGTTCAACGTCATTGTATTCTTCTGTTTGACATTTCCGTACTCGTTATAAAAAGTAAAACTAATCGAAAAGACTTCTAGTCCGTTGTGTGGAAACAAGAGTAAGAGTAGACAGGTTTTTTTTTTTTTTTAATGATTCGAAATTATATATCATCTTATCAGGTTTTGTAATAGCACTATAAACACATGCTATTATATAGCTTTCATATAGGTTTATTAATTAATATATATCAATTATAGTAATATAAGCCTAATATAATAATGCCTCCACATAGGCCTACTATCATCATAACCGTAAGATAAGCCTTCATTGCCGTCAAGTAAAGAAAAAAGTAAATTTAAAATGTTTGAATGTATAGGTTTGTAGGCGTATTATCGCCTATGTATAATCTAAGGCGCCTATGTATAATCTAAGGCGCCTATGTATAATCTAAGGCGCCTATGTATAATCTAAGGCGCCTATGTATAATCTAAGGCGCCTATGTATAATCTAAGGCGCCTATGTAATGTATAATCTAAGGCGCCTATGTATAATCTAAGGCGCCTATGTATAATCTAAGGCGCCTATGTATAATCTAAGGCGCCTATGTATAATCTAAGGCGCCTATGTATAATCTAAGGCGCCTATGTAATGTATAATCTAAGGCGCCTATGTATAATCTAAGGCGCCTATGTATAATCTAAGGCGCCTATGTATAATCTAAGGCAATGTTTCCCAAACTTTTTCCTTAACGGAACACTTCGCACATTCTGAGTTAATTCACGCGATGGCCAACTTAATTATTCCAGTAGTTTGTGGAACACCTATTCAGGCCCCGCGGAACATTAGGGTTCCGCAGAACACAGTTTGGGAAACAATGATCTAAGGACTTAAAACCTCAAAACTGGAACTACTTTCAGTTGCACATACTATTATATAGTACATTCAATGTGGCACACGCAATCAGGGGGGTGGCAATCACGGCGCGAAGGGGTTCATTGTGCTCGGGCCCACGACCAATAGTGGCCTAAACTGGCTCTTGAAAAGGGAAAAATGTGTTTACTATAAGAATTTAAATGTTTCACATTAGTACCTTGTGGCAATAACTCAATTCAATTTATAACGTTGAGGGTAAACACTGATCTAAAAGAAAACGGCTCTAACGATTTTCCTAAACATGCAACACTCGATGTATATCGCTAAGAAAAGAATAAGTAACTCGTAAAAATGTTTTTTAATCTAACATTCGTTACCATCATAATCCATACAATTCTAACGTGTTACCATTTTTAGCGGCCCCCGAAAGGGGAAAAGACGCTATTAGTTTTGTGCGAAATATCTTTTATTGCAGAAATCTTATTTTTTTTGAGGATTCGAATAAGAGAGTGAGCTTTTTCAAAACAATTAGATCATTTATAAGGCATCAGTTAGGCCAGGGGAGGCGCGGTGGCTGAGCGGTAAACTGCTTGGCTTCCGAACCGGGGGTCCCGGGTTCGAATTCTTTGGAATCTTTGGGTGCCTCTGAGTCCACTCAGCTCTAATGGGTACCTGACATTAGTTGGGGAAAAGTAAAGGCGGTTGGTCGTTGTGCTGGCTACATGACACCCTCGTTAACCGTAGGCCACAAAAACAGATGAACTTTACATCATCTGCCCTATAGACCACAAGGTCTGAAAGGGGAACTAGTTAGGCCAGGTTCACATCTAACACCTATCCTTTGATCTGCGGGACCGTTGGGTACTACACAAGATCTGTTAACCTTCTTTCTCCATTCTTGTCTCTCATTTGTCTTTGATATAATTTCATTCGGAGAGCCGCTGGTCGCCCATTTTTACGTTATACGGATGTATGCAAACGCGACATGAAGCTCTTCAAAATCGATACTGGCAACTGGGAAGAGGTGGCACTGGACAGATCCACATGGAGAGAGAGCATAAAGGAAGGGTCACAGATTGCAGATGTCATACACAACAGAAGCAGAAAGAAGGGTGAAAATGCAACAGAGCCTGGTGATTATATATGCCCAACCTGCGATCGCAGCTGTGTATCAAGGATTGGCCTCTTTAGTCACACAAGAAGTTGCAAAGGGAAAAGATCGTCTCTCGAGACGTAAAATGCCACAGAATTTCATTTCGGATGTTCGTTCTGAAAATATTGAAGCCTGCCTGGGTGGACCACTTCGGGGGCCGATTTTGAGTTTGTGTTTCCACACAAACTGTCTTTTGTAAGCTTGTTAATAATAATAATAATTTGTAAACAACGTGAAAGTGAACTGTAATGCACATTTATATTTGTTTTTGAGTAATCGCTTTTTCTTTCCATAACATTACGATATATATCCACCAGTTAAATTACAAAAATTAATATTGTGAGTAGACAGTTAAGAAAAATTGTCTCTATTCCACAATGCAGGAGCAGAGGATACTTTTATCATTTTTCTGTCTCTAGTGGGTTTAATGGTTAGGATGGTTAGGTAGTATGTCTTTGATATTAAATAATATTTCTATTACTATGATAAATTTTTATGTTAATCACTTTTCAATTGTTTATGATTTAATACGTGTGAATTATGACAACTTACAAATAAAAACATATAATTAAAAAAATAAAAAAGCCCACAAAAGAGGCAAGATGGCCCATAAAAGAGGCACATAAAGCCCAAAAAAGAGGCGAAGAAAAGAGGCCTAAGGCCCAAGTATTCCTATGATGATAAAGCTAAAATTGAATTGCGCAAATTCTGAGGTTTCCTTTTAATATATATATATATATATATATATATATATATATATATATATATATATATATAAATGTTCTATTGACATAACAGTGTAATGATAGCTACTATTTTAATATAATTTTTTTTTACAAACTTTATATCAACTCACTCTGTTTGTCTGTCCGTCCGTCTATTTTGTTAAAAGCTTGAACATGTTTTTTTTCTCCCATATCCCATTCTCTGATTTAGTTAAAGTTGTAAAGCTTTGCACAGTTACACTTTAAACATGATAAGAAATGTATCAATTAAATAAAAACAAAATAAAGAAGTACATATTATTTGGTTTGATTTCGAAATAAGGGGCATAAATGCTACTTAATGAGAGATGTTTAGATATATTAATATGCATTTTGTCTCCTTACTATGTTTAGACATTTTTCTGTATCCAATCTATTATCCCACTTCCCAATTCTCGGATAAAGTTGAAATTTTGTTTAATTCTTCATAGTCAATAACAATACACGAATCAATAAAAAAAAAATTAGTTAATCATTTAGTACAAATAATTAATTTTGTTTTATATTGCAGAAATGGAGATAAACCGCTTAATTTTTTATGCATGGCAGTAATTAGCGGTCTCTTCCCTTAGATGAGCTTTGTTTTTAAAAATAATTCTTTGTTTCTATATAATCTTCCCTTGTTAAAATTGTATATTCAGTCAATGTTATTCTAACAGTGATTTTGTGCGAGAAATGAATTACCACTATTCTGTTTAAACGCATTGAGACTATGTATCGTGATAATTTAGTTGCCACTAACGGATACGTTTTCCTTTTCTTTACAATCTATATCCATCGTGAATGTACCAAACCTACTGGATCCCTGTGTCGTCTGGTAGAGATTGGTTGTCCGGGATTTCAAGGGGGAAACATTATGGCCAGAGCAGACTAATCGTATTGGTTTGGTTAAGGCTTATATTTATTATATGCCTTAACTCAGGTCTGCTTGTAAGATTTGAACACAAGCTTCAATCACATGGCCAGACAACAACAGGATGAAATTTTATGAAACAATTTTTAGCTAATACCTGGGATATGCTTAAAGCAAAGCTCAACTGGCAGACATGACATCAACTTTAAAACTAATGTCGTCTTGTAGAACTCTTTGAGTGTGGCGCCGAACTTTTGGCTTTGATAGTAACCAAATCATTTCAACTACATCTATGAACCAAGAACGGTGAATCGTGTTCTTATTAACGTGTGTTCAGAAATAAGACATCTTGGTTCCTTGTGATGGACATTCAAAACTGTTCTCGTTCTGACTACTCGCTAATGCTCCCATATTTACGAAGATTAATTTATAATTGACGAACAGCGGCGGTATATTCCAATGAACAGTGTAAATGATCATGAACTATTTTTATCGATAACCTTGACTGCTCAATAGTGTTATATGTTAACTTGTTTGTTTTGTGTTAAATTATAATCATAAAGAAAACAAAACTTATTTAAAAAAATAGTACTTATACAATATTGAACATCCATACTTTCTACTAATTAACAGTCCATAATGTTGCATAACAACCCTAGAATAACAACTAGAGTGTAATTGGGATGCAATATAAGATACATTTCTAGTGTTAGCCTGCTATAATATAGACTTAATCAAGACTTATAATTACCTAGCACCCAAGGAGTCTGCTATAATGTAGCCACTTTTAGGCCAACCAAAATATAGTCTCAGTGTAGGGCTGTTGAAATAAAAACTCAATGTATGCCTACTAAAATAGAGATTCATAGGACTCACAAGGCCTACTATACTTTTGCCTCAATGTAAGCTTCAGTGTAAACCTGCTATAAGTATGCTGTCAATGTTGGCGACCTTTCATAATTCATACAATTAAATATTCTGTACATGTAGTTGTCTACTTTAGCTGACTGATTGTGTTAGATATATTTACTTATAGATAGACTTTTTAAAATGTATTCTTTCATAATCATTACAAGCGCTAGATAGTAAACAATGAAATCCAGCGATGAGTCTACACTCTCCACTCTGACAAGTCTACACTGAAGCCGAGGCAAGTGTTTACCGACAGACACACTTCTATATCCAATGTCATGCAGAGAAGTGCTGTAATCATTGCTAGAGATCTCTAGGGACGGATATACGTGTGTGATACAATTTTCTCATAAGTCCCAGGGCTTCCGTCTTATGTCTTCTCAAAACCATAAAAATAAAATTATTTGCGAAGTTATTGAATCTTTAATGGAACGACTCTGCACGAGAATAGATCATTATTGTATGAAACGACATTTGCATAGACCAGTGTTTCCCAAACTTTGTCCAGCGGAACCCTAGTGTCGCGCGGGCCTGACTAGGGGTTACACGAACTACTGGAATAATTAACTAGTAGACCACCAAGCGAATTAATCTCTCTAACAAAATAAACAAAGTTTACCGCTAAATACTCAGAATGTGCGAAGTGTTCCCTTTACGAAAAAGTTTGGGAAACACTGCCTAAAACCCTTCCCGATTCCAAAAGTGACTTCCACCATGATCCTCTGCACACGTTACCAAACAGCAAGATAAATGAGTATTTCTCGATGTTCACATCAGTACCGGATTTTGACAAGTGGAGGCCTTGTGCAAGATTTGTGGGAAGATTCCTACTCTCTGTCTTATGATTTAATAAAATGCACTAAGCATATATTATCTTTCTTTACTACTTAATGAACCTCTTATCTTTCTTCACTACTTAATGAACCTCTTATCTTTCTTCACTACTTAATGAACCTCTTATCTTTCTTTACTACTTAATGAACCTCTTATCTTTCTTTACTACTTAATGAACCTCTTATCTTTCTTCACTACTTAATGAGCCTCTTATCTTTCTTCACTAATTAATGAACCTCTTAGCTTTCTTCACTACTTAATGAACCTCTTATCTTTCTTTACTACTCAATGAGCCTCTTATCTTTCTTTACTACTTAATGAACCTCTTATCTTTCTTCACTACTTAATGAGCCTCTTATCTTTCTTCACTACTTAATGAACCTCTTAGCTTTCTTCACTACTTAATGAGCCTCTTATCTTTTATTACTACTTAATGAACCTCTTATCTTTCTTCACTACTTAATGAGCCTCTTATCTTTTATTACTACTTAATGAACCTCTTATCTTTCTTCACTTCTTAGAAACCTCTTATATTTCTTCACTATTTAATGAACCTCTTATCTTTCTTCACTACTTAGAAACCTCTTATCTTTCTTCACTACTTAATGAACCTCTTATCTTTCTTTACTACTTAATGAACCTCTTATCTTTCTTCACTACTTAGAAACCTCTTATATTTCTTCACTACTTAATGAACCTCTTACCTTTCTTCACTACTTAGAAACCTCTTATATTTCTTCACTACTTAATGAAACTCTTATCTTTCTTCACTACTTAGAAACCTCTTATATTTTTTCACTACTTAATGAACCTCTTATCTTTTTTCACTACTTAGAAACCTCTTATCTTTCTTCACTACTTAGAAACCTCTTATCTTTCTTCACTACTTAGAAACCTCTTATCTTTCTTCACTACTTAATGAACCTCTTATCTTTCTTTACTACTTAATGAACCTCTTATCTTTCTTTACTACTTAATGAACCTCTTATCTTTCTTCACTACTTAATGAGCCTCTTATCTTTCTTCACTAATTAATGAACCTCTTAGCTTTCTTCACTACTTAATGAACCTCTTATCTTTCTTTACTACTCAATGAGCCTCTTATCTTTCTTTACTACTTAATGAACCTCTTATCTTTCTTCACTACTTAATGAGCCTCTTATCTTTCTTCACTACTTAATGAACCTCTTATCTTTCTTCACTACTTAATGAGCCTCTTATCTTTTATTACTACTTAATGAACCTCTTATCTTTCTTCACTACTTAATGAGCCTCTTATCTTTTATTACTACTTAATGAACCTCTTATCTTTCTTCACTTCTTAGAAACCTCTTATATTTCTTCACTATTTAATGAACCTCTTATCTTTCTTCACTACTTAGAAACCTCTTATCTTTCTTCACTACTTAATGAACCTCTTATCTTTCTTTACCACTTAATGAACCTCTTATCTTTCTTCACTACTTAGAAACCTCTTATATTTCTTCACTACTTAATGAACCTCTTACCTTTCTTCACTACTTAGAAACCTCTTATATTTCTTCACTACTTAATGAACCTCTTATCTTTCTTCACTACTTAGAAACCTCTTATATTTTTTCACTACTTAATGAACCTCTTATCTTTTTTCACTACTTAGAAACCTCTTATCTTTCTTCACTACTTAGAAACCTCTTATCTTTCTTCACTACTTAGAAACCTCTTATCTTTCTTCACTATTTAATGAACTTCTTATATTTCGTCACTGCTTTCACTTCCTGTTCAGGGGAAATGAATTATTAATGTCGTTTTCCTCATCCCCTAGTTGATGTAGAGACACGAACACTGGGACATGGTCCTTAGGTTAAGTAAAAAAAAAAAACGTTTTTTACTGTTCCTCATTGGAACTCATTCCTTTCCTTTTTTATCCACACTGTCTTACACCCTTCCTTCACCACGTAAATAATTTGAATTATTTTCAGTTTGTCTCACATCTCCACACCGTTACACCCTTCCATCAAAAAAGAACTGACACATTTTTACAAAGTCCATGGTGTTGCCTTTCTTTATACCTTCACTATCCCCAAATGTATCTCTCTCTCTCTCCGTGTGTTTCTTTGTGTCTGTGTTGACAAAATGGTGCTGTTTTCTTAAGCTTGGTCTTCTTCATTGTGTTTCTTCTTATTTTGCTGCACTTTGTCACTTCACTTTTCTCGTCATTCTTTCCGTTTCTCGTCATTCTTTCCGTTTCTCGTCATTCTTTCCGTTTCTCGTCATTCTTTCCGTTTCTCGTCATTCTTTCCGTTTCTCGTCATTCTTTCCGTTTCTCGCCATTCTTCCCGTTTCTCGCCATTCTTCCCGTTGCTTGTCATTCTTTCTGGTTCTTTTCATTTTCCCCGTTGCTTGTCACATCCTACCTATGCTCCCGGTTTTTATTTCTCCTGTTTCCACCCTTTGTTCTTGTAGTGTGTATTTCTTTCAACATTCGGGATCAAAGTCTTTTAGTCCGCTATTGTTACTCTTGTTACTTGTCCTCTAGTTTCTTGTCCTATTTATGTGTACGTTTTATCTCACACGTTATTCTTGTTGTCCTACTTGTCCTGCTTGCTATCCCCAGAACTTTTGATATTTTTTTGTTGTTTCGTTTTTTTTTCCCTAAATGTCTATTTTGAGCAGTTTTTTATTTATTTTTTCATTTTTTTAATCTCTCGTCTTTCCTTTTGACTTCTTTCCAAATATCTCTCTCTCTCTCTCTCTCTCTCTTTCTCTCTCTCTCTCTCTCTCTCTCTCTTTTGTCCTTGTTTCTTCCCAATATGTCCTTCTATCATTGCATGTTTGTTCATCTCCCCACCCCTCCCTTCCCTCTTTTGTTTACTCCGTCTCTACCTATTCCCTAATGTCCTCTGGTACCAAATGCTCATGGCGAGATACCCCCCTTCCTCCCTCACTTCATACGCCATCGATCTGTAAGCCCCCGACTCTTGCAAATAAGACTCTGGTTTTCGCTGAAAAGTGAGTGCTCCTACATCCCATAATAATATTTATTCCGGCAGTGTTCTTCCCACTTTCTTCCCGTCTCTCACTCTCACTTCTTCCTTGATGAAGTTGAAAACTAAACGTTGGTTCCTGACAGGAAGCTGCCGGTCAGCTCTGTAATGAAGAATCAGCCCTACGACAGCCAGATTAACCTCATGACGACTTCAACTGTCCACTGAGATTTCAACACTGCATAAGGTAAAGTCCTAATGTGTCTCTTAGGTTTCTGTTAGATCGAAATGTGTTTAGGTACGAAATGATCAACTATCTGATCGTGTGTGTGTGAAGAGCTGAGAAGTCTGAAGACCTACATTACAATAAAACAGAAAACGTTGTCGTCAAGTTCAAGGATTTTATTCCAATTTAGTATTATTACTATTTTTATGTATTATTATTATTATTTCTATTCAAATTATTTCTATAATTGCTATTATTTTTATTATTAATATTATTTTTATTATTAATATTAATTATTATTAATTAATTTGATATTACAAGTATTATCATTATTATTATTGTTTTGATTATTAAAATTAAGAATATATCTTTTTTTTTTTTCGTTTTTTCTAATGTTTAACTGGTACAAAACTCAACTCAAATATTGCCTGGCGTTTTCAAGCATAAAAAAAAGAAACAATTTCGCTATTTCTTACTTTGCCTGCGACTTCTTTCACCCTTTCCACGTAAAGTGCTTGTCGTCTGAAACGTGCTGTGAAAGCCCACAGTGTTCTATCCCATTTAACCTATCCGTCTTCCTTAACGGACGTTTTCACGGGAGTGCTACTATGAGGCCTGAAATATACCAACGGGTTGTAGCTCCAGCCCAACTAATCCTTTGGGAGTATAACTGTCACACAAATCTTGAATAAAACTCAGACAACTTTACCCTCTTTGATCCAGTGTTAATCTCTTGTATCCACTCCGCTGGGTCAGTACTTAAAAGTTACACCAGGATTCACCAACCAATTCAAGCACGCATACACACCCCATAACAGCTACAAATTATGGTTATTGTTGCTTTTTCTTTTAATTGCACATTATCACTATTAGGGCATTGTCATACTTTACATCTAATTATCAACACCGATAAGATAGTAAATTACATTACATTCACTTATAAATCATCACTTCCAAAGTGCATATTAGTTTAGCCAAATGAAATACAGCACTTCAAACTCGAAGACAAACCATATTAGGTTAAAGAAGGATTTCAACTAAGTTAATGGAAATAGACAGTAACCATTTTTATAGTAATGATAATTTTAGTAAAGCTACTCTCTCCAAGACCGTCATTACGTTGGTGTACACAGAGCTTATGTTCTTATAATTTCACTTTTACACTCTCAGAATGATGAACTGATGAATATGTCTTCTGCGTTTACCACTACTATTGCTATGGCCTCCTTCAGTCGTGACGCAAGTATGTATCATCTCTTGGAAATAAGATGAATGCCTGGGCATTACCTGTGGTCGGAACGATGTCGCCCACACACCAATTCCCCCGCCCACTCCACGCAAATGATATATGCCGATATAGTTTGGGGTCAGCGGCGTCGAAGGTTCTGCCAGGGTGTAGCTCCTGATTTTTTCTCAGGGTTGACTCCCGAAGACTTTCCCATGATTAGGCATTGCTGCAAACAACAGAGGTTTGAATTCAGAGTTTTCCATCTCCTAGGTGGGTAGCCAGCCCCTCCTGCCCGAAGCTTACTGAAGACACTGGCGGATCCAGGTGGGGTAGGTGCGATCGCCACCCCCACCCCCATTCTGCCGAACCCCTTCCCGAAAGACTGAATTGCCATTAGATAAATATGTGTACGGGGGGGGGGGGGGTAATTATCGCCAGTATAGAATTAATGAGCTCATGCTTTGTACTATTGGTTTATATTGAAGTATAAGTTCAGCTGGCCTTCAATACAGGAACTTCAAAACAATCACCTGTGTCATTCTCAAGAGAGTGTTTCAGAACTGTTTTCTGACTGACTGACTTTCAAACTAATTCCGAGTATAAAGTATTCGTTCGTGAGGTGAGAGCTTTAAGCAACTTTTGGATGGAGGAGGACGTATCTGCTAAAAGTAAAAATGGACATTCAAGTGGACATCCAAATGATCGCAAAAACTTTCTAACGAATGTGTTGTTCAACAATTGGACGTCTTCGTTTGTTTGTTTTTTTTGGTCATGTAAATTAAAAACGTTTTCGTCCTCTGAACTCACATAAGCTCCTCTATTGGCCCCTGTAACGTCCTCTGAACTCACATAAGCTCCTCTATTGGCCACTGTAACGTCCTCTGAACTCACATAAGCTCCTCTATTGGCCCCTGTAACGTCCTCTGAACTCACATAAGCTCCTCTATTGGCCACTGTAACGTCCTCTGAACTCACATAAGCTCCTCTATTGGCCCCTGTAACGTCCTCTGAACTCACATAAGCTCCTCTATTGGCCCCTGTAACGTCCTCTGAACTCACATAAGCTCCTCTATTGGCCCCTGTAACGTCCTCTGAACTCACATAAGCTCCTCTATTGGCCCCTGTAACGTCCTCTGAACTCACATAAGCTCCTCTATTGGCCACTGTAACGTCCTCTGAACTCACATAAGCTCCTCTATTGGCCCCTGTAACGTCCTCTGAACTCACATAAGCTCCTCTATTGGCCACTGTAACGTCCTCTGAACTCACATAAGCTCCTCTTTTGGCCACTGTAACGTCCTCTGAACTCACATAAGCTCCTCTATTGGCCACTGTAACGTACTCTGAACTCACATAAGCTCATCTATTGGCCCCTGTAACGTCCTCTGAACTCACATAAGCTCCTCTATTGGCCCCTGTAACGTCCTCTGAACTCACATAAGCTCCTCTATTGGCCACTGTAACGTCCTCTGAACTCACATAAGCTCCTCTATTGGCCCCTGTAACGTCCTCTGAGCTCACATTAGCTCCTCTATTGGCCACTGTAACGTCCTCTGAACTCACATAAGCTCCTCTATTGGCCCCTGTAACGTCCTCTGAACTCACATAAGCTCCTCTATTGGCCACTGTAACGTCCTCTGAACTCACATAAGCTCCTCTATTGGCCACTGTAACGTCCTCTGAACTCACATAAGCTCCTCTATTGGCCACTGTAACGTCCTCTGAACTCACATAAGCTCCTCTATTGGCCACTAAAACGGGTATAGACCAATGAACGTTGTCAATGATCGTGATCTATTTACAATACTTCGATAATGTTGACTGCTCGACCGTATTGTACACTCTGGACGCGGAGCCATTAACATGTTTATCTTATGCGCTGTTATAATTATCGTATAAAATGGGGGAAAATTACTTATTATTAATGTAGTCCGCGTGTAGTCATGCATGTTAACCAATGACTTAAATTCTGCCAAGTCACTGGTTTTCCTGGCTCTCTCAGGCTAATCATTCCATGCTCTAATAGCACTAGGGAAGAATAAGCATTTGAACAAATGTGTCCTAGCATATGGAACGAGGAATGTGCCTTTATCCTTGTGTCTTTCTGAGTATTTTATTAGATTTTGTATTTTGTATTTGAAGACTATGGTTCAGTGTTTTATGTATAATTGCTACTTTACTTTTGAGTCTTCTCTCCAGAAGGGTATCTAGTGTGTTCTTAGATCTTGCGCACATAAACGTTCATGATTTGATAAACAAACTAGGTAATACGCCTTTTAGATTTAAGTTTATTTTATCAACATATGTTAATATATTAATAATTTTAATTAAGAAAAACGTTAAAGCTAACATTCAAATAGAATAATTTAAACTTTTTTTAAAGCAAAAAAAACATTGACAATGTGTTATGAAAACTCGCTGGTATGTAATAAACCCTAATGCTTTGTTTGATTTTTTTTTATTATAGTTTCATCAATATGAAGATTTCGTGATAGTTTTTCCATTTATTATAACACTTAGGTATTTAGCGTGTTTAGTCTATGTCACTTTTGGGTGCCGATTAAGCTGTTCGACTCATCTGTATGATCACAGATCACCTACCCACGCCACGAATGCGGTCGGCTTTTTAAAGAGAGGATTGGACTTGACATTCATCTTCCAGTTCATAGAATATATGAGAAATGTGCTCATTTTCGACCACGATGGAGGAGCTATATATGTATAGATCACAACTAGGTCTGAAAGCGCTATTTTACAGTCGATTTTAGTTTCACCTTCGTTAATACTCAAAATGATGCAAACTCATCCGAACTCTCTGCCTTTGGTTTGTGTTTGGGGCCTAGGGCAACAACCAACATCTTTCAGATGTCTGAGTTCTAGGCTAGTCTCTCCGATTGTTCCGAGTCTTGCCCAGCTGCTTCCAAATCTTGGCGTCATGTATTTCTGGGCCATCCCCTCTTCCTCTTTCCTTGAAGGTTCCAGGTGAGTGCTTGTCTTGTCATGACGGATGCAGGCTTAAAACTCTCTGATGATATGTTCTTCAAAGGGCTGCTGGTCTGTTCAATGCCACATTTACTCTTTAGTGATATTGTCTGGCCAGCGGATCATAAGAATCTTTCTGATGCAGGTATTGAATACCTTGATTTGATTTCATGCCCGTGACGGTGGTTCTCCGGGTCTCTGTTTATTCAAGTAGTATTGACTTAACAATGGTGTTACAGAGTTAGACATTGGTCCCACAAATGGTGACCGTTTATATTTTCTTTATTAAAGATTTTCATGTACGGTCGAAAAACTTTAAATAGCTAGCTTTTTGATGTATCGGATAGGAAGCATAAATGCATACAGCTATAATGTAGCTCTCTGGCTATACTTGTTAAAGGTATGTCCATGCTTCTGCACTTTCCATTGTTTTCGGAATCGAAGACATTGCCATTAATTTAGTTTCTATATTCTTAGAAGTCTTAACATTGTTTCCTTTTCGGAGCTTACCCCCCCCCTTTTTTTTTATATGAGGCTCAGTGCTGTCCCACTGTCAGAACTGACGTTATAATCCGGCTCTGCACACATAGAGATTATTTCTATGAAAACGCGAGAAAGGCATTTCACGTTTATCAGCGGCTAGTTTTGTTCTTGAATGCAGCTTAATATTTACATGCAAGCAGCCTCCGTAGTCCACACAGACATTTTTTGAATGTGTATGACGCAAAGCGTGAACAGTAAAGTGTTTGGCTTCCTAGTCGAAAGATTAAATTCAGGTGAAAACCAGGGTTTTTAATTTTTGAGATTTTTTAGGACGCCTCAGTCAATCCAACTCTAATAGATACCTGACATATGTTGATCGTTGTGCTGGCCACATGACACCCTCGTTAACTGTCATAGAAATAGATAAATTTTTAGATGCAAGACTGAAAAAAGTACATTTATATTTTTTTTTTCTTTTTTTCTAACTTATATCAACTCACTCTGTCTGTCTGGTAAAAAGTTTGTACACGTTATTTCTCTTATTTCTCCGACACCCTATCTCGGTTCAAGCAAAAAGTCTGCACAATATTTCTATTACTTGAAAACCCAAGGATCAATCAAAGAAATAAATCAATTAGTTTATTAACTATAAGTAATCTTTTTTTTTTGTTTTTGAGAAAGATATTGTACTTGACTGAAGTGTTTACATAAGCTGAATTAGTCCCCTCTATAGGTCGCCGCAAAACCTGTAGTCATAGGCAGCTCACTAACAGAGTGATCATTTTTTTCGGCTTGAGGAGGCGTGAGCCATGAACTCGAATTCAGTTTGTTCCGCCCCCCCCCCTTTTTTTAGCGAATGTTTTTAAATATCGAATACGGTAACATTTCGCCCCATCCCCTCAGATATCCCTCTTTGTCTCCCTCCCTTTCCCCAACTGATCCAGATAAGTAATAGGATCAGAGCGTAGTGAGAAAGTAATAGGATCAGAGCGTAGTGAGAAAGTAATAGGATCAGAGCGTAGTGAGAAAGTGCTAGGATCAGAGCGTAGTGAGAAAGTAATAGGATCAGAGCGTAGTGAGAAAGCTAAAAGCATGAAATAGCGCTAAACAAAAACAATATTTTTTTAAAATGTCTAATCACACAAATTTATTGTTGTTGGTCTAGATATTACAAATTTATGTACATGGCTGATCCAAACAAATCAATACAATTACACTTCGTTTGACGATTACACTTGCCGGTGATTATATAATCAAACTTGACAATTCAATGAAATGAAGAAAGAAACATCTCTCTGTATTTTCTTCAAAGTTCTTTAATAACTTCTTCAACTTTCACATCAAATTAACTTCTTAATTTAATAACAACTTGACTTGATACTTCATAAATAAAACTTAAATGATACATGAAACTTCACTTAGTATAACTTCAACTTCAGCTATTAAAACTTTACTTAATTGACCCGCTAATATCATAAAACTTATTACTAATCGAGGACTGAGCGAGGACCAACGCTCTACAAGAATTACTACTATGCGAGGACCCCGTCTGACTGACTTTCCCTTAATTTATACTTTCTTTGATCCAGAATCATGGAACCTTCTCAGATAATTATTTTAGTAACTTTGACCTTCTAGAAGCTGACGTGTGCTATTTTTTTCCCATAACCTCTTTCTTCGATTGGATATCTAAAATTAACTTTTTACGCTGGACACTTGCACTGGTTTGAACTCGAGCTTCTAGAAACTGGTCGAAATAGCTCACAGACTCGACTCGTGACATTACCCCCTTGCCTTTTTAGCATTTTGTATGCAATATAAAATGTGTAAAATAACATTATTTCTATTATAATATATGCACACAAAAATCTAAAAAAAATGTTCCTATAAAGTACAGAACTGATAATTCAAATAATTGTTGCATTACAAGTACATAATTCAAAATTCAAAATATCGTACATATCCGTCATATATAATTAATATTATATAAAATACATCTTACCTCCATACATCACTTGTCATGAAATTTAAGTATGAACTTTTCTAACTTTTGTAACTCGAGAAAATATCAAAATTATACAACTTCTCAAAACTGAAAAATACATGTCATCTCACCATATTACTTGATAATACAGAATTTCTGAATATTAACTTATTTTCCACCATTTGTAATAAAAAATAATACTATGCCAAGTTACTAATTTCTAAAACTCTTATAACAACAGTACTAATGTAAATATACTAAGTAATAAAAAATTGCATGACATAATTATTAAAATAAATTTTGACACAGCTGTACAGTCCTGTTAGATTTGCAACTTTCTTCTTTCCAAATACTTGAAACACTTCTAGTCTATCCGTACATTTCTTCTTTCTTGGTTCTTTATAGTTCAAAATACGTTTAACAATATTGTCCTGTGTTTTCAGAGAGTTTTGTTCAACTCTGCTATTGAAAAATGTCACTTTTGGTTTCAATACAAACTTGCTTAGTTTAGCTACAAATGTACGTTGTTTCAATTTGTACAAAATGTCTCTCAGTTCATGAATATGCTTCATTCTAGCTTTAAGCAACATACAACTATTGTCCTTATAATATTCTTTGCGTTTCATATGTTCAAACAAGAACTGTCCAAAATCGAGACTAAATCTTTCTTGTGATGATATTTTTCGTTGTAAAACAATTGAAGTAGAAAACATTGAATTCGAATGTTCATGTATGCATTGCTCTAATAAATCAGTTAAGTCTTTCTGCAGTAAATCTCTATTGTGCAAAACACTGGAGTAGGCAAGTTTCTCACTTTTTAAGTTAATCTCATTGTCTATTAATGTTGAAATGTCAGGAACATCATGAAATATCACAGAATATCTTTCACGTACATACAATATGTCTTTCATTCTTTTCAACTTTAAATGATCTATGTCAATGTCTTTAATAGATTCAGTTTGTTTTGATGTCGTTGGTAATAGTTCATTTCTATTGTTTCTAAGCATGTAACATTTTCTTCTTGTCCTTTTGAAAAAATTTTATTATCTGTATCCTCGTTGTATTTTTTAAGCATATGAACATAAAACACTTGGATATGTTTGTTAATGTTGATTCCATAAGTTACGTTTGAAATCTTTCTGATGATAGTAAATGGACCTTGCCATGTATAAATCAGCTTGTTGCTCATGTCAGGTAACCATAACTTCACATTGTCTCCTTGTTTAAAATTTCTAAGCTTTCTGTAATCATTTAATATTGTTTCACTTTGAATATTGACCTTAGCTTCTTGAGTTTTTCCATGTGGCTTTATGAATGTAATATTTGTATCAAAAACTTTTTGAAATGTTTTCTTTTCTGATTCATCTTGTTTTGATTTAGACAGTGATTCATTTGAAACAAATATGTTTGCATCTGTATTTGGTTGACTTTCTATGTAAGTACTTATATTACTTTGTTGCTTAGTCATATCACGTTTGTTGCATGAATTGTCCATCAATGTCAGACGACCTTCTGTCTTAGAGTTAAATGTAGAATTGTTTAATTCATCAACATTTGAGCCATTCTGGTCTAGTATAATATTTTCAACTGGTTTGTAACTTTGTTCAACATTCATATTCTGCTCTTGAACTTGTTTTCTCTTAGGATTGTTCATCTGACCAAGTTGACACATTGACTAACATGTTTCTTAACATCTTTTGTAATGCTCGGCCAATAAAATTTGTCAAGAATTCTTTTCTTTGTCCTCGTCACACTTGCTAGTTTAGTATGTAGAAAATTGTGATTCTTTTCAATGATGTCTTGAGTATATTTCAGTGGTAAATTGATTTATTCAACAAACTCATAGGTACCATAATTAATACTTTTCTTCACAAGTATTCCTTCTTTGAAATAAGGTACACGAAGTCCTGGCTGCTTTACAATTGTTTGCACCTTATTGTACATTCTTGTCAAAGTTGTATCTTTCTTCTGGTCAGCATTAAATTCTTCATTATTAACTACTTGAAGTTGAGTAGTATTCTTGTTGTACTCATAAACAATGTAAGGTCCTTCAGTAATGTTAGTCTCTTTTTCATCAGTTTCATTTCTTTCTGTTTCTTGTATTTCTTTTTCTTCTTTGCATTTCTTCTCTTCTGCCTCTTTGTCTTCTTGGTCTTCTTTTTTCTTCTCTAATCCTTTTTCTTTCTTCTGCCTCTTTGTCTTCTTTACGACTTCTTTCTTCTGCCTTACGTTGTTGTATATCGTCATGTATTTGTGTAGTGCCCACCATTCCTCCATTCTGTCTTGTGGGATGTGAAAGGTAGCGGCTTGATGTATTCTTTCCACAAGTACGAGACCAATGCCATTGTAATAACTTAATAACTGTACTATTTATAAGTACTGTGACACCAGCGATGTCCACAGGTGAGAGGTTAAATATGGCTGACCTAGTTAAATATCGATCGGTGTCTCCTTGTGAGGAATGCGAGTGGTCAGTATTTGTAAACAAACTAGTGGACAACTAGCTTTAGTAACGTTGCCTTCACAGCTTAGTAGATATAGCTTTCACAGCTTAGTAAACGTAGCTTTCACAGCTTAGTAAATATAGCTTTCACAGCTTAGTAAATATAGCTTTCACAGCTTAGTAAATGTAAAATGTAAGGTACTGACCTTAAAACAGATGATCTGTCTTGCAGGACGTCCTCTTTGTCAAATATTATGTGACCTGTGGACTGGAAGTTTCAATCATAAAATACTTTGTCATGAAATGGCAGTAAAATACTTTTCGTTGCAATGAATATACGTCTTATTGAAGTTTTCTGAAATAGGATTTTCTTGTAATGCTTTATTTGAGGCTTTGTCGTTACGAGAGGCTATGATTTATTCGTTAGAGGCTTTTTCTTTTATATTCGTAGAACTTGCTAGAATGTGCCGACTTTATTCTTTGAAAATGCAGTATGTGATGCTGTCTTCGTCGGTGCCTTTATTTATAGATGCCTTTTTTCTTCAGGAGGTGCCAATATATGTGATGTATTTATTCTTCGACGCTTTTCTTTGACGGAGATGCCAAAATATGTGATGCCTTTACTCTTCGATGCTCTTTGTCGGAGGTGCCATAAATGTGACGATTACACTTGCCGGGGATTATATTATCAAACTTGACAATTCAATGAAATGAAGAAAGAAACATCTCTCTGTATTTTCTTCAAACTTCTTTAATAACTTCTTCAACTTTCACATCAAATTAACTTCTTAATTCAATAACAACTTGACTTGATACTTCATAAATAAAACTTAAATGATACATGAAATTTCACTTAGTATAACTTCAACTTCATCTATTAAAACTTTACTTAATTGACCCGCTAATATCATAAAACTTATTACTAATCGAGGACTGAGCGAGGACCAACGCTCTACAAGAACTACTACTATGCGAGGACCCCCGTCTAACTCGCTTTCCCTTAATTTATACTTTCTTTGATCGTACGTTCCAGAATCATGGAACCTTCTCAGATAATTATTTTAGTAGCTTTGACCTTCTAGAAGCTGACGTGTGCTATTTTTTTCCCTTAACCTCTTTCTTCGATTGGATATCTAAAATTAACTTTTTACGCTGGACACTTGCACTGATTTGAACTCGAGCTTCTAGAAACTGGTCGAAATAGGTCACAGACTCGACTCGTGACACTTCGCTTAAGTTTTTTAAAATTATTTGTGTGTGTTACTTGTTTTTTCATTATTTTATATACAGGAAGACTCATTGTTCTTTTACTCACATTTAACCTACGTGAAAGGTGGCCACCATCATATTCTTGAACGCATGGCTCACTGGGTGCACTAGATAGTAGCTCCGGCTTAGGTTCTGGCCGAAATCCGGCCATTTTTTGCTCCGGCCGAGTATCACTGCGGGTAGTTGGCTGGATAGTAAATCGTTAAATGTATAAAGTAAATGTGGTTCCATTAATGTCTGTTATGGAACGTATCAACGTTTATATTTTTTTTTAATGTTTTTCAAATATATGAATATGCACCAAACATCTTTCAGGACAACGACAAATAGAAATGAAATGTATCATTATAAATGCACATTAAACACATAGCAGCAATGGCTGGCACATTTTTTAAAATTTGTTTATCCCGACCTTTTAGTGGGTTAGTTATATTATATTCCTTATCTATGTCACGCTGACCAGACGTCTGTCTAGCTATCCAGAGGTAAAGATGAATAACTCCCACCCCCCTTTATTTGTTTAGTTCATCACATTGAGCTCATAGATAGACAGATGACCACATTGAGTCAGATAGGATGAACGTAATGCTTACACTGTCTAGAGGTCACACCTTATGGGGGAACTGAATTTGTTTACTTGCGAAAAAAATCTCAACTAGAGAGCTGAACTTCAAGCCACACCTCTACACGAGTAACCGGGTAATGAGTAAGCTTGCCTGGAGATAATTCTGAATTAGGGAGTGGACAACATGCCACACCTCAACACAGCTACCGAGTTTGCTTACTTGGAGACAAATCTCAATTACTAAAGAGCACAAACCTAAACGAGTGACCTTTTTCTACAATAACCACTCTACGAGTATATTACCATACGTCCTAGTAAGCCAGTAACTAATTTCGATTTACAAAGTTCAAAAGTACAAAGCTCAGATTTGAGTTTAGCCTATTAGCATAAAAGACACTGACCAGGGCTACCTTTAAAGGGACAGCTAAACACCTCCTACTCCTTATTTGTTTAGTCTATGACACTGTATTTATTGATAGACATTGACCATTTTTAAGCCGAAATGGATTAGCGCAACTTGATAAAACTGCATATTGACACCTAGGGCGGACTGGCTATATGGGCATTAGGGATAATACCCGGTGGTCTTTTACCCAATTGGACATTAGAACCACCGAAGGGCCGCATGAATGCCAGCAAATTGTTTAAAGATTTCTTAATATTCTTTTTAAAATTAACAATTTGAGCGGCGTGATTAAAAAAAATCACAATCTCTAATACTAATCTAAAGCATTGTCGTAAAAACCATTCGTCCGAATACAATGCTTCTAGTAGACGCCAAGTCCTTATACACTCTTCTTATATTATCTTATCTTATATAATACAGACGTTACTTCAAAAAAGAAGATGATTACGTCCTACGCGTCATGCATTTAGTCATGCATATTTACCAATGACTTAAATTCTGCCAAGTCACTGGTTTTTCTAGCTAGCTCAGGCAACCCATTCCATGCTCTAATACTTCAGGCCATTATTTCTCTTAGAGATCGACGTTAGTGTGTGAATATATTCTAATGTAGCAAGAGACGCATAACGTTTCAAGTTCTGTAAATGACATGTCCAGTCCCATACAAATTGTTATTGGTTTGGTGGTGGACTTGTTGCATGATCTCGAGTTTGCCCCGCTACGATGTCCTTCATAAATCACAGTTATTATCTTGAACAGTATAGAAATGTGTTGATTGGAATCAAAATGCAAAGGAATCGAAAAAAGAAGGAGCAGAAAATAAGTCAGATAAAAGGCAACTATCGCTGGAATCCTGTAGAATAAAATGTAGTAAAATTATGAATGTTTTCTCGCAAGCGCTAGAGATTCACCAACATTATGATGACAGCATTAATGAATGAACTCAACGCCATAAGACGACAAGGACATAGACTTAGATCGAAATACATAGAGTTTGCTAAAATTATGAGATAATCTTGACAGCATTAGTTTTTACAGAACGTAAGTGTATTCAATGACCGTCAAACAAGTGGAACTTCATGTTATACTGTGTGTGTGTAGTCAGCTCTAAGATGCAGACAGTCAAGGTAGTTTTTGATCTTGTGAGTACAGTAAAATTCCCCTTTCGGACCTTGCGATCTATAGAGCAGATGGGGTTAGGGTCATTTGTTTCTTTGACCAGTGGTTAACGAGCAGCACAATGACCAACCAACTTTACTTTCCCCCAACTAAAGCATATGCCCGTAGCCCGTTAGAGTTGGGTGGACTCAGGGGTGCCCTAAGAGTCCCAAAATTCTAAATATACTGTGCAAGCTGCCTTCCGGACTGCGGCGTGTCAAACATGCTTCAAATGCTGCAGTCTTTCATATTTATGATATAAATTCATGAATTTAATGAGCTGCGTTTCAAATTTGTTCAAGTCTTAGGCCATGCAAACAAATTTTATATCGTGGTCAATGCTACACAAGAGACAATATATATATATATATATATATATATATATATATATATACATATATATATATATATGTATGTATATGTATATGTATATAAGGTATTAAAAAGAACTATTGGTTTACAATAAAAATGTTCTACATCCTCAAAAGCTAAATTTTATTACAATAAATTCAAGAAACATTTGTTTTTTCTTTAAAGATTTTTATAATGATTAATTTAAAAAACATTTTAGTAATATTATACCATTTGGACAATTCACTAAAAAAAAGATTTATTATCAAATAAAATGCAAAGTTTTTTTATTAAAACACCTATAGAGTTCTCTCTAGCGTTGTACTTCGAAAATAAAAAACATAAAGGTAGATAACTGTTGGAAAAGAACTCATCTATCTTTAATTTAAATAAATATTACTAAATTTATAATTTTTAAGGTCAAATATAGTATTAGCATTAAATATACCTTTTTTTTTTTTTTTACTAATATTGTTTTAAAACATATAAAATGTTTTCATTCATATAAAGCTCAACATTTTGATGCATTATCAACAAAATACTGAATTGAAAATTGTAGATTTATCTTTCTGAAATGTATTTAATTTAAAGTACATATATAAATAACCTTGGAATTCGTTGACCTTGATTGCCTTAAGTGTACTATTGCCGAGTGACGAGTCCAATGACGTATTTTTTTTTAATATATATTTTCTTTTTTCAGCATGAATGTCCAAGTCATCTACCCGCTGGTGGCCGTTACTCTGCTGGAGATAATCATATTTGTGAGAGTTAGCTCCCATGGCAATCGCTGGAGTCTTTGTGACAAAGTAGATCAGCTGAAGCAAGAAGCTGGCCTGAGATCAATGGCGGAGAATCAATGCATTACGTCTGATCAGAAACGTGCTGCGCAGCCGATGACAAAGTGTCGTGATCCCGGCTCTAAGGTTCAGGTCACCACTGAGAGTATGGGCAGCAGGATTAAAGGTAAAGAAATATCAAACGTCAAGTGTACATTACAAACTAGCCGCCTCCATGAATTCGATCTCTTTATAGATCAAGTATACTGTTCTCAAATATGAAGGGTAGATATTACTCTGGGTTCATTCCTACACACTGGGTTGGATTCTGGGAATGTCAGACGTTAATACTTGACCATATTTATGGATCGCGGTGGCTGAGTGGTATAGCGCTAGACTCCCGAACCGAGGCCTCCGAGTAAGAATCTCGGATTTTGAATTTGAGGATTTTTAGGTCGCCTCTAAGTCCACACAACTCTAATGGGAACATGACATTAGCTAAGGAAAGTAAAGGCGTTTGGTCGTTCTATTGGCCACATGACACCCTCGTTAACCGATAGACAAAGAAACAGAGGTTATAGTATTCTCAAAGACCTGACATCTCGGTACAAGTATTAATTTGATGTTTTAGAACTAGCTCTCGATCGCTCCTCATGACGTGAAGTCGTGATATATATATATATCGGTACGTGACGTTTTGGCGACGCCGTTTTGGCGCTGGGGATGTTTTGACGTGAGATATAATTTGACGATAATTTAATAAGCACGTAGCGTTTATAACGTATTTATAGCGTATTTATTTCACTCTACCCTAATAGTGTATATATAGTAGGAATTCTAACACCGTTCAGCGAATTTTTTTTTTTTTTAAATATAAAGGTTTTGCTTATTTCATGACTATAGGCCTATAATAAGTCAGATTCCTGAATGGTAATGACGTGCTATCCCCTCCCCTTTAGTTATATGTGAGTTCTGCTAATCGCACTGGATGACATTTTTCGATTTCTTTCCAAAAGACAATTTTTTAAAAATGACATTTCATATAACAAAAACCATGTTAACATCTAAAGCTCTATTACGCTGAATGACGACAATAACTCCACACATAGTAAAGATCAAGACATGGAATGTGGTCAGTACAAACTTTAGCGTGAATCCACCAATTTAAACAAACACTAGGGGCAACAATAGATAGAAACAAATTCACGACACTAAGATACTTTGAAAAGATATATTTTGATAAATTCGGTAGGGGTGATTGAAAAGACCAGCACAGAGCACTGGTCGTTGGCGTCATGCGTCTGGCGATCATCTCCTTGGGACTGGTCATTACCTGTGACACCTATCCCGCCCCCTCTCTTCTGCGCACAAGAAAATGATGTGATACACAAACACACATTTACATGTAGTAAATGATAAGTCACATTAATTAATGGACTTGTTATAGCTCACATAAAAGTAGGTTGTAGGAGCAGATATAAAAATAATTACTCAAATAACATATATAATGTACGAAATCTATCAATGTTTTTTGCTTTAAAATGTGTTTAAAAATGTATAACAAACAGATTTTTTTCACCATTTTATACCGAGACAAACAAAATATATATTCACCTCCCCCCCAACTCCCAATAACTTAATAATTGTGAATATTTCATGCATGCATGCTGTGAAGTATAGATGGCAGCCTGGTGTTGTGTAATGTGAGAGATTTAACAATAATTAAAAAACAAACTTAAATACCAAAAATAGCGGACACAAATATTTCTTCTTCTGTACGTGAAAAATTTGTCTTAACACAAACACTCATGCAAAACATAGATATGCATAATTCTTTCTAAAGAAATAATACAATAAACGTACATAATGTATTTCTCGCCAAAACGACCTTCGCGCCAAAACGGCGTCGCCAAAACGACGTCGCCAATACGGCGGCGCCAAAACGTCCTGCTTCGATATATATATCAACATCAGTTTAGACCAAGTATTGTATAGTAAAGAAGAAAAATATCTCTACAGACCGAGTCTTGTATAGTAAAGAAGAGAAATATCTCTATAATCTATTTGTACTATTTATCTTAGTACAGCTGCGTGTATTGATTAATTCACGTTTCAACACAGTTATTGTTACATATGTCTAGACTGATGTTGAATTCGGTGCTGTGTGTGTGTGCACTATGAACGGTGAAACGTGTTAGAGAGGGTAACGTAGTGCAAACGTTTGGGAACCACTTTATGCCACACAGCGTTTCTTCTTTGTCCAAATGAATGGTACTGTTAACATAAAAACACTTATATAATATGAAATCTAGAAAGTATCTTCTCTTTCAAGTTCCATCTGTAATGTAAAAGTAAAATCAGATGTCGTACCACCAAATATGTCATTGTCGTGAGAGTTGTAAAACATTTTACAAAATCAACATTTCTTTGTAAAAATCTGAAAAAAAGTCTGATAACCATTGTTTACTTTCCTAACTGGATTATGTCCCGCTATTTAAACTTTCCCTCTATTGAACTCGCCACCAAGAAGAGCTTGTTATTGTTACTCAGATACCCACATCCAAACATCTGAACTTTGACCTGTAATTTGACAGTCTGTTTTCAATCAACTGACCATCTATACAGGCAATGATCTGGGTTAGATAACTTCGATTCATTTCGCACTTCAAGTGATATTCAGTAATGATTCCACTTCTGGATACATTACGTAAATACTTCGATAGTATAAAGCACATATTTCATTCTGTTTTGGAAGATTACTTTTCAGAATATAAAATATACTTTTTTAAAAAAATAAGGCTGTTTATGAAATTTAAAAACTTAACATATATTATAAAATAATAAGTACCCGAAATATTAAAAGCCAATTTAGAAATACTACAAAGAAGAAAGTTTGTTTTAGTAGCAAGTGGTCTACTGATTTGTACTGCCGTACCCATTCATACTATTTATTTAGGCGAGTTTTTCGTAGTATTAATATTATCTCCTGTTCTCTTTAGGAAATACTAAGTCTCTACTAGTGTCTACTAAGTGTCTACTAAGTGTCTACTAAGTCTCTACTAAGTGTCTACTAAGTCTCTACTAGTGTCTACTAAGTGTCTACTAAGTGTCTACTAAGTGTCTACTAAGTGTCTACTAAGTGTCTACTAAGTCTCTACTAGTGTCTACTAAGTGTCTACTAAGTGTCTACTAAGTGTCTACTAAGTGTCTACTAAGTGTCTACTAAGTGTCTACGTCCTTCATTTATATTTCTTGAAGCGGAATACTTCATGTAGGCTAATAGTTGTTATGTTATCAGCAGCGTTGGGCAGCATTCTGCAAAGTTCTGAGTTTCGCGCAGTTCTCTTAGCTTTGTCACATAAAACATATGCAAAGTTACGTCGTCTGAAAGTCTTTCTTACACAGTGTCCTCCGGGTGATCATGCGCATTGTGCTATATCTGTCTTCTGAATTGTGTTTCAAGTTGAAACTAACCGTGTGATGCTTGCGTTGCAACCCTGGTATGCCTTAGTGCTTGTATTGGAACCCTGGTATGACTTAGTGCTTGCATTGGAACCCTGGTATGCCTTAGTGCTTGCATTGGAACCCTGGTATGCCTTAGTGCTTGCATTGCAACCCTGGTATGCCTTAGTGCTTGTATTGGAACCCTGGTATGCCTTAGTGCTTGCATTGGAACCCTGGTATGCCTTAGTGCTTGTATTGGAACCCTGATATGCCTTAGTGCTTGCATTGGAACCCTGGTATGCCTTAGTGCTTGCATTGGAACCCTGGTATGCCTTAGTGCTTGCATTGCAACCCTGGTATGCCTTAGTGCTTGTATTGGAACCCTGATATGCCTTAGTGCTTGCATTGGAACCCTGGTATGCCTTAGTGCTTGTATTGGAACCCTGGTATGCCTTAGTGCTTGCATTGGAACCCTGGTATGCCTTAGTGCTTGCATTGGAACCCTGGTATGCCTTAGTGCTTGCATTGGAACCCTGGTATGCCTTAGTGCTTGTATTGGAACCCTGATATGCTTTAGTGCTTGCATTGGAACCCTGGTATGCCTTAGTGCTTGTATTGGAACCCTGGTATGCCTTAGTACTTGCATTGGAACCCTGGTATGCCTTAGTGCTTGTATTGGAACCCTGTTATGCCTTAGTGCTTGCATTGGAACCCTGGTATGCCTTAGTACTTGCATTGGAACCCTAGTATGCCTTAGTGCTTGTATTGGAACCCTGGTATGCCTTAGTGCTTGCATTGGAACCCTGATATGCCTTAGTGCTTGCATTGGAACCCTGGTATGTCTTAGTGCTTGCCATTGAGCCCTGCGATTTCTTATCTTATCTTGTATATTACAGACATTACATGTATTTCAAAATAAGAAGATAATTACGTCCTACGCATGTTAATTAATGACTTAAAGTCGTTGGTTTTCATGGCTGATTCAGGCAACCCATTCCATTCTCTAGTGGCACCTGGGAAAAAGGAGCACTTGTACGAATTTGTTCTAGAGTATACTATAAGAAATGTGTCCCTATCTTTGTCCTTGCATTGGAGCCCTGCGATGTTTTACTGCTCGAATTAGAGCTCTGCGATGTCTTAGTACTTGATTTGGAACCCTGCGATGTTTTACTGCTCGAATTGGAGCTCTGCGATGTCTTAGTACTTAATTAGGAACCCTGAGATGTTTTACTGCTCGAATTGGAGCTCTGCGATGTCTTAGTACTTGATTAGGAACCCTGAGATGTTTTACTGCTCGAATTGGAGCTCTGCGATGTCTTAGTACTTGATTTGGAACCCTCAGATGTTTTACTGCTCGAATTGGAGCTCTGCGATGTCTTAGTACTTGATTTTTGAACCCTGAGATGTTTTACTGCTCGAATTGGAGCTCTGCGATGTCTTAGTACTTGATTTGGAACCCTGAGATGTTTTACTGCTCGAATTGGAGCTCTGCGATGTCTTAGTACTTGATTTTTGAACCCTGAGATGTTTTACTGCTCGAATGGGAGCTCTGCGATGTCTTAGTATTTGATTAGGAACCCTGAGATGTTTTACTGCTCGAATGGGAGCTCTGCGATGTCTTAGTACTTGATTTGGAACCCTGAGATGTTTTACTGCTCGAATTGGAGCTCTGCGATGTCTTCGTACTTGATTTGGAACCCTGAGATGTTTTACTGCTGGCATTTCAACTAGTCCACCGAATCTTATACATAGTATTATTTGGGCATTATTTCATCAGTACACTCATTAAGTTCTTAATCATAACTTCATCTTGATTGATTGATATATTAACCCTTTGTCACCCATCATTATTGTACAGGGACGAAGATTATTGACCTGTATAAAATTAATATTTTGATTTTGTCTTAAAAGTCTAGTGGCACTTTAAAAACTAATTTAGCCCGTATTTGGTGTTTCACATTTGGAGTATGTGTTTCACATTGCTTGCAACGCGTATCACTTTGTGTGCTCTTAAGTAACCAACAACATCAAGAGAGAAAAAAACTACTATTGATGTCTTCATCTCTAAATCTAAAACGTCTGGAGAATCCCATGGGAGTGGACCAAAAGTCTACTTTGTAAAAATGTTTAGTAAGATTAAAAAGGTTTTAGGAGCAGCTTTATCAATATGAAAGATTTTAATCCTCGAAAGTCTAAAAGCCTTAGAAGTGAATCAGAGAGATTAGCTTGGCGATATGTGGGCGAGATTCTTCAAGAGAACTCTTTAGCCATAGAAAAGAAACTAAGAAATGTATTTATTTTTCTTTATTTAATTTATGTTTAGGAGAACAAAAAGACTGCAGTTCGGATTTAATAAAAAACACACCGACTTAATAATACCGACAGACAATGAGCTCAAAGAGGCACGCACATTTTGTTTTGAATATATTCCTTTAAAATATTCGGATGTTTAGTCTATTAAAACCATTCCATGAGTGACTAGAATAATAAAGGGAATGACTAGATTAATAAATGATAGCAAAGAATAGCTATCTAGTTACACGTCTGTTCTTCCAAATATTGTTACGATGGTTCGAACCCAAGCGCTTTCATCCCCTGGCGTGCGGCAAATGGTTTGATTAGCAAGTAAATAAGTATTTCTGAAGGAGTTTCTGAGACTTTCTATTTCTCTCTTTCGTTAGGTTGATGTAAAGTCATGTCAATGCTGGTCGATAGGTTGATGTAAAGTCATGTCAATGCTGGTCGATAGGTTGATGTAAAGTCATGTCAATGCTGGTCGTTAGGTTGATGTAAAGTCATGTCAATGCTGGTCGTTAGGTTGATGTAAAGTCATGTCAATGCTGGTCGTTAGGTTGAAGTAAAGTCATGTCAATGCTGGTCGTTAGGTTGATGTAAAGTCATGTCAATGCTGGTCGTTAGGTTGATGTAAAGTCATGTCAATGCTGGTCGATAGGTTGATGTAAAGTCATGTCAATGCTGGTGGTTAGGTTGATGTAAAGTCATGTCAATGCTGGTCGTTAGGTTGATGTAAAGTCATGTCAATGCTGGTCGTTAGGTTGATGTAAAGTCATGTCAATGCTGGTCGTTAGGTTGATGTTAAGTCATGTCAATGCTGGTCGTTAGGTTGATGTAAAGTCATGTCAATGCTGGTCGTTAGGTGGATGTAAAGTCATGTCAATGCTGGTCGTTAGGTTGATGTAAAGTCATGTCAATGCTGGTCGTTAGGTGGATGTAAAGTCATGTCAATATAAAGATATGTCAATACTGGTTGTTACATCAATGTAAAGTCATATCAAATCTGATTGTTTCATTGATATAAAGTCATGTCAATGTTGGTTGTTACATCG
>JAZGLO010001390.1:0-32338 GCA_036873155.1 Biomphalaria sudanica
TTTGTTGTTTTCTGTCTGGGAACACACGGAACTAGTCAGTTTACTTCATGTTTTGTTGTTTTCTGTCTGGGAACACACGGAACTAGTCAGTTTACTTCATGGTTTGTTGTTTTCTGTCTGGGAACACACGGAACTAGTCAGTTTACTTCATGGTTTGTTGTTTTCTGTCTAGGACAGGGCCGGCCTTAGGCCGATTTAACTGATTGCTCATAATTGGGCCCAGCTTTTAACAGGCGCCCCTCAATTTACATTTACCATATCACTATCAGTCATGGCTCTTCTCACAGGCTTTTAAAGATTTAGGGTTAACATATTTAGTGTATCGTATGATTGACGTAACTTAATTAACCCACTGAAGCCTATTGCATGAGTTGCTTCATATGCTTGCTGTATAAGCAATGTTGATATAATGATATAATTTATAGTAATAGTTGTTAATCTAAAAAATAATTAGAAGAGGGGTCTCGCATGAATATATAGCATTGGGCCACGCAGTTTGTAAGGCCGGCCCTGGTTACGGAACACACAGAAATAGTTGATTTGATTTACATTTTGTTGTTTTGTCTGAGAACACACAGAACTAGTTGATTTGATTTACATTTTGTTGTTTTGTCTGAGAACACACAGAACTAGTTGATTTGCTCTACATTTTGTTCTTTTGTCTGAGAACACACAGAACTAGTTGATTTGCTCTACATTTTGTTCTTTTGTCTGAGAACACACAGAACTAGTTGATTTGATTTACATTTTGTTCTTTTGTCTGAGAACACACAGAACTAGTTGATTTGATTTACATTTTGTTCTTTTGTCTGAGAACACACAGAACTAGTATATATTGTTCACAGTTATAACAAAGTTACCGTGTCATTTCCAGGTTTTTGTGAAATCTCAGTCCATCTCTATGGTAATGAATGAATTTTTCTTTGGCTCTATCTAGACTGATTTTTTTAATCCTTTGCTTATTTTGAATATATTTGCACCCCGATGGGTTGAATCACTAGTTTCTTGTGCAATTCCAACGGCCTGTGGCGCTTCCGTATCTAAGTGTTCTATTTGTATCGCTTCAGTGTCTTTAGTTTTTCACTATTTATTTCAAATAGACGCTACAGCATAAATTTTCCTGATATACAGACGTTTAATAACAGAGTGATGATTATATGGTAAAAATTATAAGAACAGTATCCATGTGGAACATGAGAAATAGAGTTCAATCTTACACTTCCGTGAAAACTTCAACTCAATGTCTAATATCAACATGGACACTCTGACTTTTCACAGCCTATTGTTGTTGTGTTCTTTTCCCGCTACGTTTGTTTTCAAATGGTCAATATATGTTGCATGTACGTACTGTAGTAGACACTCTGTAACCTTCAAGAAGTGATAACAATAGAAAAAAAACTGAACACGCGTAACGTTACGCCATGTCAACGTATAGTATAGGTCAGCTATTCGTGCGTTTAATTTTTATTGACTTTAAATCAAATAGAAACACTTCCAACTTGGCTGAGAACTTTGCAAGGACAAGTTTGGCTTCTACAATTGGTAACGTTCAGAATGACCTTACACGTAAGGGTGTTCACTGTATGGAAGATTAGGCTAATACAAGGAGGGGTGGGGCGTGGTTGGGCGTGGTGGCTGCGAGATAAGGCGCTTGGCTTCCAAACTGAGGGCTCTCGGATTCGAATCCCGGTGAAGACTAGTATTTTGAATTTCAAGACTAATAGGGCGTCCTCTCTAATGGGTACTTGTTTGGTTGGTCGTTGTGCTTGCCACATCACACTCTCGTTAACCTCAGAAACAAATCTCTACATTATCGCCCTATAGTATAGATGAAAGCAAGGTTGAAAAGGGACATTACCTTCGATGAAACGGCCCCTTCGTCTCTCTCACTGTTCAGTCTTTGTTTCAAATTAGAAAATCTAGAAGTGGAAACATGAACAGCTTGGAAGCGGTTATACGTAAATTAAGTTAGTCATTGTCATTGCTCACTCCTCTCTTGCAGAAACCCTGCTGTTTTGGGTAATGCATGCATGGGCATACAGGTCCTGAATTTTTGGTTTCCCAGACCTGTCGAGACGGAGATCAGCAAGTCTGGGGCAGTCAAACAGAATATGAGACACGGTTCTTCCCCGCTGCGGGGGCACAATGAGTCAAGATTTGGTCATAGCCGTGTGAAATATGAGCCAAAAGGACTGTGGACTGTCCTGCACTGTGCTATCATATTTTCCTTAGGCCTGGACAGCCTCAACCACGAGGAAGTACGGTCAGAGCGCCTCGTGCGCCACCAGACTCCACGGGCATTTTGGGACTTGTCCCAGCACTCAGACCACTTTTCCATTTCTATTTTTTAAATTATAGCCATAGCATGGACTATAGTATAGACCTGAACAGTAACAATAATCATTTTATAGTACATTTCTTGTTTGTTTATAATCGTGGGCCATACATTTGAACTTTTATATTTAGCGACAAAGATTGTGATTTTTTTTTATGGTCGGAAAGCTACTGAAGTTGCATCATATTTCTTAATTTATATGTTTGCATTTAGTTTGACCCACACCCCTCTTTAGCCTGCTTAACACGCTATTTTTGACCTGTGATTTAGATCATGCAATGTAGGGGTAGAGTTATTTTCCAGGGTCGACTACGTTTAAAAAATCAATATCAATTATTGTGTTATTGCATTAAATAATTAAATAGAAGGATGTAGAGTACATTCACAAGTCCGATTCGAAATGACGCATTTCTGTTCAACAATTAGGTGTTAGCATCTTTAAGTATTTGTTAACGTGAAGAAAACAAATGCTTATGCTCCTCTGTTCTTTAAGAATACCACAAACATGTCAACACAAGAATTAATTTACATTACCGATATGTCAACTCCTAGTGAATTTGAGGGAATATCCACATGCTTAAGATGTGCAGAAAAAAGTGTATCATGACACACAGTTTACTGTAATTCAATTTTGATCTATTCGGCCGCATGACCAAGATCAAGACGGGATAACTTCGTTGAGTACTGTAAATTGTATTGCCGAGAAGATAGTCCGAGCACCACTCGACCAGGCAGCCATGTATCATTCTTAAACATAATTTTTTCTAGCAAACTTTGAGTCGAGGAACTAATATTCGATTTTTTAATAAATGTTATTTTTTAAATATTTGTATAGAGTGAATCGTGAACTCGGGGTTTCTGTTTTATCAGTAAAAATAAAATGAAAACGACAGAACCAACCACGATGACGCGATATCTCTTTACTTATTTAAATCCAAACTCTAAATTTCGACCTACATTTCTCACACCGTATAGTCCTGATAGAAAAATCACCAAAGTAATTAGGTCACCCTCAGCTTAGGAATACCTCCATTTTCTTGTCATGATATGGCTTTTTCTCCGAAGATATCAATATCAACAATCCATTAATCCAACAATCAACTAGTCATCTTTCATACAATCATATCCGGTATTGTGGGCAAGATTTTAACCAACAGAGGTTATAGCTCAAACAGTGATCTAATTTGAAGTATTGATGCATAGATCGTTTCAAGTTGGGGCGGTTTTGTGGGAGGGCAGGCCGGACTTCTGCCCAGTGCTTTCACTAGAGAGAGGATTTGTGGGAGGGCAGGCCGAACTTCTGCCCAGTGCTTTCACTAGAGAGAGGATTTGTGGGAGGGCAGGCCGAACTTCTGCCCAGTGCTTTCACTAGAGAGAGGATTTGTGGGAGGGCAGGCCGGACTTCTGCCCAGTGCTTTCACTAGAGAGAGGATTTGTTTTTAAATATACGAATTTCGAAAGGTCAGCAACTTTTACGTTTTCCATGCATGAGATTTGTTTTTCGCATTTTTATCCACACAACTTTAAATTTTACAGTTGGCAATACTGTCGCGGTTGAGATTTGTCTTCTTGTAGCGTGCTCAGAATATAAAAATGTAGCCCCGGGTCTGCGTCAATCCAGGGCCTTTCCCTCTATAATATGTGGAAAAAATTATTATTATTTTTTTTTTACAAAAATATACATGCATAATATTTTTGTTTAAAAAAGGAAATGACATTAAATGTACAAGTACTCTAGTTATTTCCATTATTCATAATATTGCATGTTATTATGCATTAAAATTATTAATAAGTAAATTTTATTCAAATTTTCGAAAACCAAAAATCATGCCCAGGGCTTCACTGCCCTCCATCAACTTGAATCCGACCCTGATTGTAAGATAGCATTATCTTATCTAGGGGACATAATGTATATATGTGCTATCCTGACACAAAGACGGATATATTTTTTTTTCAAGAATTCTGTTTAGTTTTTGCATATCAATGAAGAAATGTAAAATATATGGTCCTTCTTGGCATATTATGGGTTTAATAACTTTAATTATCCTTCTTGGCATATTGCGCGTTTTAAGGAGAAATTATTTTTTTACACAGAGATTTTATAACTTGTTTTTTTTAAATATTATTTTAAAGAGAATAGCATTAGCTTCCATTGTAAAGGATATAGCTCTGTTAGTAGAGAGAAACATTTTCTTTTCAACATTTACCACTTTACTTATCATTAAAACCAACCATCGATGAGACATTTCTATTGGCCACTTTTGGAGAACACTGTGACATGGCATTGTTCGTTTCGAACAAGTTCATTACGAAGCTGACATTAAGTCACTCCGTCCGTCCGTCTGTCTGTCTGTCTGGTACACATTGTATACTAGTTCTTTCTCCAAATTTCCATTCCCGAAAAAATTAAAAACTTTGCGCAATTACTTTTTGTACCTATGAAAACACGAATGAATCCGAAAGTTAATTAATTAATAAGTGGTAATTAATTAATTTGTGTTTGATTTGTAAAAGGGGAAATACATTTTACAGTATTGAGATGTGCAGTATTGAGATGTGCGGCTGTAAATGCCCTTGTTCTTTCCCTTATTAATTTTTTTTTGAAAGTATTGTAATGTCTTGTGCTAGTTTTAGGTTTGTAACAACAGTTCTTGTCCTACAGTAGAAAATATATTCCAAGAAACAAAAACTCATGAACATATAAACTAGAACAGACACAAAATAGAGCCGCGGGGTTTATAACAACTGAGAATTCAACTTTTGACGTAGGAGTTACACCATTAGAAAAATCACTTAACTTAGTGACACGTCAGAACAGTAAAGTATCAATAATACATAAAACCATGAACTGTAACTTCCATAACAAAAACAAAACCTAATACAAAACACAAAGACACATTTCATAGTCCATATACTTGGACAACTTCGTACACGTATTCTTTCTTCTCTAGTGCAATGAAAGCAACGAACACGCACAACTTGATGGACCTATGGATATGTGTAGGGCTTTGTTAGCAGCGTCTCTATTGAATCTGTAGTTTATAAACTCTAGTGGCCAAACATTTGTCTTGGTGTGTCAAAGATTAAGTGAAACACAAAACAAATTCAAATCTTCTCATCCGATCGTGTTCGTGTCATTCAGGACATTCCTTGGGTCATGTTACAGTTGGCGTAGAATAATTCCTGTCTTAATTTCTATATTATACGAAACGCCCAGAACTCGTGGATGTCCAAAATCTTTAGTTTATTTACAGTAAAAAAGGGAAAACAAAAAAATACTTTTAAAAATAAAACGTACACAAAGGTAATTGTAGGCCTATCAATTAGTTTGGATCTGTCATGCAATGACATTTGTAATAGATCTAGAACAACACCAAAATCTGTGCCATTTGATATATTTTTACCCATTTTTTTGTAGTGCTATTTCTTGCGTTTCAGGTAAAAGAAATAATTGTTCAAATTTCAGTTTGATCCGAGATTGGGTGTCGCAGAAATAACTCTTACAGACTTTTTTAACAGAAAGAGTGAGTTGAATAAGCTTTGTAAAATCAACATTTCAGTATAGATGTTAGTTTAGACATCCGAGTTTATGTTCCAAAGTGACTTATCGAGTAAAGAGATCACAGATTGTGCTATGTGCTAGATTCAAGTCTTTAATAAGAGTTTCACTTCTTGAAGGACATAAGTAAAGTTCCTATCAACTGTAATGAAATCATGTGACCAGGAAGATATGATCAAAGTGAAGTTTTAGGTCTACATTCCCCCCTTCTCTGTCTTTGACAGTGTTCAGTTTATCCGATTATAACTTAATGACTTTTGGTCATGCTAAGAAGTAGTTCAAAGGTTGAGTGTGGGGGAAAGGGCCGAGGAGGGGAGATTAAACAGTAGGAACATACAAATAGTGCGGAAATAAAGGAATCAACAATGTAATCAATTTACAGAACAAGTAAAGGAAAGGAATCAACAATGTAATCAATTTACAGAACAAGTAAAGTAAAGGAATCAACAATGTAATCAATGTGAGAGTGAAAGGAACAAGATGTTATTAAAAAAAAGTCAACATTGTAATCAAAGGTGAAAGGAACCAAATGTAAGTTTTTGAGTCAACAATGTAGTTGATTATGATATTATCCCTGGTCTATCAGACCATGAGATCATAAAAATACACAGTCAGATAAAAGCAGTAGCCAATACAAAACTCAAAAGAAAAATCTTACTCTGGAATAAATGTAACCTAACACAACTACACCAATCTGCATTAAACTTTCAACAAACATTCTTATTAGAAAAAGACATTAACCAACCAGTCGATGACCTCTGGAATTTCATTAAAAACCATCTTAAATGCATTATAGAAAATCATATACCAACTAAATACACATCAAACAAAATAAATAAATGCTGGTTTAATAATAGACTAAAGAAGCTTTGTAAACAGAAGGAAAACCTATATAGAAAATTTAAAGAAACCAAGGCAGAAAGAGTTTACAAAAAGTATATAAAAATTAAACACCTAACCCAAAAAGTAAGCAGACAGCTGCAGAGTGAATACATAAACAATGTAATATCTAAAGATAACAACAAAAACCTATGGTCATACATTAAGTCTAAGAAAATGGAAACAACAGGCATAGCGCCATTAAAAGATGAACATAACATAATACATAATGATAATGAAACTAAAGCAAACATCCTAAACAAATACTTTGCATCAGCGTTCTCAGCCCCAGGAGACAAAGACATAATTCTTAATTTGAACCAAGTAGACAACATAGAAGATTTAGTAGTACAAGAAAATGGAATTCAAAAACTATTAGCCAACACCAAACCAAATAAAGCGTCTGGACCTGATGGTATTCCAGCTAGATTACTCAAAGAACTAAGCAATGAGCTAGCCCCAGTGTTCAAAATACTCTTTCAGGCATCGCTTAACCAGGGCAGAGTACCAAAGGACTGGAAAGAAGCTAATGTCACCCCCCTATTTAAAAAAGGAGAAAAATCTGATCCAGGAAACTACAGACCAGTATCACTTACCAGCATCACATGTAAAATCCTAGAACACATAATATGTAGCAACATCATAAGCCACTTAGACAAACATAATGTCCTCACCCCATACCAACATGGCTTTAGGAAATATAGATCATGTGAAACACAACTAATAGGACTAATTGATGATTTTTCAAAAGGTTTAGATAATAGTGAACAAATAGATGCTATCTTACTAGATTTTTCCAAGGCTTTTGACAAAGTTCACCACCATAGTTTGCTTAAAAAATTAAAATATTTCGGCATAAATGGTCCACTGCATCAGTGGATTAAAGATTTTCTGATAGGGAGAGAACAAACTGGAATAATAAATGGCTCTAAATCAACACCAATAACAGTAAACTCAGGTGTACCTCAAGGAACAGTCTATTTTTAATTTAATAAATGATTTACCAAATTGCATTAGTTCAGGAACAAAAGTCAGATTATTTGCAGACGGTTGCATAATATATAGAACAATAAAAACAACACAAGACACAGATATTTTACAAAGAGAATTAGATGAATTACAGAAATGGGAATAAAATTGGAGCATGTCTTTCCATCCAGAAAAATGTCAGTTATTAAGAGTAACAAAAAAAGTAAAACAAATTAATTCCACTTATCTTATTGATGGCAAACCAGTAACACAGACTAAAAACGCAAAATACCTAGGTGTTATAATAAATGAAAACCTGTCATGGAATCCACATATTGATGAAACTATAAAAAAATCAAACAAAGCATTAGGGTTTATTAAAAGAAATTTCTATAAATCAAATAAGAACATAAAACTAAAATGTTATTTAACCTTGGTTAGGCCAATAATAGAATATGCATCCACCGTGTGGGACCCCTCAACTCAAGAAAACATTAAGAAACTGGAACAAACACAAAATAGAGCAGTGAGATTCATAACAAACGAATATTCACATTTGACTAGAGTAACACCATTAGTAAAATCACTAAATTTAGGAAGCCTTCAGGACAGAAGAATCAAAAGTAAAGTAGCAATTATACATAAAACACTGAACCATAATCTTCAAATACAAAAACAAAATCTAATAAAATACTCTGAAAGACACAAAAATAAAGGAACATTCCTCGTCCCATATGCTAGGACAAATTTGTAAAAATACTCCTTCTTTCCTAGTGCTATTAGAGCATGGAATGGGTTGCCTGAGCTAGCCAGAAAAACCAGTGACTTGGCAGAATTTAAAACATTGGTTAATATGCATGACTAAATGCATGACGCGTAGGACGTAATCGACTTCTTTTTTGAAGCAACGTCTGTATTATATAAGATAAGATAAGAGCAGTGTAAGAGTGAAAGTGTTTCGATTGATACAAATAAAATGAAACATGATCTTATGCAAGACACACACACAAACATTTTAAATAAATATTGAATGAATGAAGCAAGCCTAACATTCAGACTCATACATATAAATAGTACATAATAAATGGATATTTAATAATTGTAAACTGTCTGGCCCGTTCAACTGTTGTGTAATATGTTTTAATTAGACTGTTTTAGTGTACTCATTTCTGTTGTGTAATATGTTTTAATTAGACTGTGTTAGTGTGCTCATTTCTGTTGTGTAATATGTTTTAATTAGACTGTGTTAGTGTGCTCATTTCTGTTGTGTAATATGTTTCATTTTGACTGTGTTAGTGTACTCATTTCTGTTGTGTAATATGTTTCATTTTGACTGTGTTAGTGTACTTATTTCTGTTGTGTAATATGTTTTAATTAGACTGTGTTAGTGTGCTCATTTCTGTTGTGTAATATGTTTCATTTTGACTGTGTTAGTGTACTCATTTCTGTTGTGTAATATGTTTCATTTTGACTGTGTTAGTGTGCTCATTTCTGTTGTGTAATATGTTTTAATTAGACTGTGTTAGTGTGCTCATTTCTGTTGTGTAATATGTTTCATTTTGACTGTGTTAGTGTGCTCATTTCTGTTGTGTAATATGTTTTAATTAGACTGTGTTAGTGTGCTCATTTCTGTTGTGTAATATGTTTCATTTTGACTGTTTTAGTGTGCTCATTTCTGCTGTGTAATATGTTTTAATTAGACTGTGTTAGTGTACTCATTTCTGTTGTGTAATATGTTTTAATTAGACTGTGTTAGTGTGCTCATTTCTGCTGTGTAATATGTTTTAATTAGACTGTGTTAGTGTGCTCATTTCTGCTGTGTAATATGTTTTAATTAGACTGTGTTAGTGTGCTCATTTCTGTTGTGTAATATGTTTCATTTTGACTGTGTTAGTGTGCTCATTTCTGTTGTGTAATATGTTTCATTTTGACTGTGTTAGTGTGCTCATTTCTGTTGTGTAATATGTTTTAATTAGACTGTGTTAGTGTGCTCATTTCTGTTGTGTAATATGTTTCATTTTGACTGTGTTAGTGTGCTCATTTTTGCTGTGTAATATGTTTTAATTAGACTGTGTTAGTGTACTCATTTCTGTTGTGTAATATGTTTTAATTAGACTGTGTTAGTGTGCTCATTTCTGCTGTGTAATATGTTTTAATTAGACTGTGTTAGTGTGCTCATTTCTGCTGTGTAATATGTTTTAATTAGACTGTGTTAGTGTACTCATTTCTGTTGTGTAATATGTTTTAATTAGACTGTGTTAGTGTGCTCATTTCTGCTGTGTAATATGTTTTAATTAGACTGTGTTAGTGTGCTCATTTCTGTTGTGTAATATGTTTTAATTAGACTGTGTTAGTGTGCTCATTTCTGTTGTGTAATATGTTTCATTTTGACTGTGTTAGTGTGCTCATTTCTGCTGTGTAATATGTTTTAATTAGACTGTGTTAGTGTACTTATTTCTGTTGTGTAATATGTTTTAATTAGACTGTGTTAGTGTGCTCATTTCTGCTGTGTAATATGTTTTAATTAGACTGTGTTAGTGTGCTCATTTCTGCTGTGTAATATGTTTTAATTAGACTGTGTTAGTGTACTCATTTCTGTTGTGTAATATGTTTTAATTAGACTGTGTTAGTGTGCTCATTTCTGCTGTGTAATATGTTTCATTTTGACTGTGTTAGTGTGCTCATTTCTGTTGTGTAATATGTTTCATTTTGACTGTGTTAGTGTGCTCATTTATGTTGTGTAATATGTTTTAATTAGACTGTGTTAGTGTGCTCATTTCTGTTGTGTAATATGTTTCATTTTGACTGTGTTAGTGTGCTCATTTCTGCTGTGTAATATGTTTTAATTAGACTGTGTTAGTGTACTCATTTCTGTTGTGTAATATGTTTTAATTAGACTGTGTTAGTGTGCTCATTTCTGCTGTGTAATATGTTTTAATTAGACTGTGTTAGTGTGCTCATTTCTGCTGTGTAATATGTTTTAATTAGACTGTGTTAGTGTACTCATTTCTGTTGTGTAATATGTTTTAATTAGACTGTGTTAGTGTGCTCATTTCTGCTGTGTAATATGTTTTAATTAGACTGTGTTAGTGTGCTCATTTCTGCTGTGTAATATGTTTTAATTAGACTGTGTTAGTGTGCTCATTTCTGTTGTGTAATATGTTTCATTTTGACTGTGTTAGTGTACTCATTTCTGTTGTGTAATATGTTTCATTTTGACTGTGTTAGTGTACTCATTTCTGTTGTGTAATATGTTTTAATTAGACTGTGTTAGTGTGCTCATTTCTGCTGTGTAATATGTTTTAATTAGACTGTGTTAGTGTGCTCATTTCTGCTGTGTAATATGTTTTAATTAGACTGTGTTAGTGTACTCATTTCTGTTGTGTAATATGTTTCATTTTGACTGTGTTAGTGTACTCATTTCTGTTGTGTAATATGTTTTAATTAGACTGTGTTAGTGTGCTCATTTCTGTTGTGTAATATGTTTTAATTAGACTGTGTTAGTGTGCTCATTTCTGTTGTGTAATATGTTTTAATTAGACTGTGTTAGTGTATTCATTTCTGTTGTGTAATATGTTTCATTTTGACTGTGTTAGTGTACTCATTTCTGTTGTGTAATATGTTTTAATTAGACTGTGTTAGTGTACTCATTTCTGTTGTGTAATATGTTTCATTTTGACTGTATTAGTGTACTCATTTCTGTTGTGTAATATGTTTTATTTTGGCTGTGTTAGTGTACTCATTTCTGTTGTGTAATATGTTTTAATTAGACTGTTAGTGTACTCATTTCTGTTGTGTAATATGTTTTAATTAGACTGTTAGTGTACTCATTTCTGTTGTGTTATATGTTTCATTTTGACTGTGTTACTGTGCTCATTTCTGTTGTGTAATACGTTTCATTTTGACTGTGTTTCTGTGCTCATTTCTGTTGTGTAATATGTTTCATTTTGACTGTGTTACTGTGCTCATTTCTGTTGTGTAATATGTTTCATTTTGACTGTGTTACTGTGCTCATTCCCAATGTGGTTTGGTTTTATTTCTAGTGTACAATGAACATGACGAAAACATTATTATCAAACAGATAATGCTTGGGAGGGGGGTGGGGAGTGAACATGATATTTACCTGGGGAGAAATAAAACTAGCTGGTGATTTGGTTTTCTATCTGTATTCATTTTTCACACCTTTACTCATTTTCACTCATTTCCCTCCCCCCAACCTCACTCTCTCTCTCCTCTCTCTCTTTCTCTCTCTCTCCTCTCTCTCTCTCTTTCTCTCTCTGTTACTATTTGTCCCTTCTCACCCCTTGTCCTGTCTGTTATTGCAGCTGATCTCAAACTGCTGAACACACATCCCATCCATTTTGACAAGGCATTCACGGCGTTTAATTATCCCACGGACCCCAAAAATATTATTTTGGCATAGTAGTTGTAGATCCCTGTTTGAATGTTAACCAAGTCAAAATTGCATTATTACCAATGTTTCAAAACTGTAAATGTGGCTACAGAAATTAGATACCAGACAGAGGAGACATGACTAGGGTGTTATGTCCAAAACTAAATGAATTGAAGACTTTTGTTTCTGTGAATGGAACTAGTAGGAACATTGAATGATTTCAAACGCCAATGTCCAGGCAGACAAGGAAATAATTAAATCGGAATGAAATGGTACCAGTTAATGTAAAATTATAGATGCTAGTAATGATTCTTTAAAATTGAGATTTAGGACATGTTTGTTTTTTACGAAATCATTCACACACACTCACTCACACACACACACAAAGAAATAATAATGAATAAGACCATCAAAGAATTTGTTGTATAGCCCAAAAAAATCATTTAAAAAAAGACAATACCTTCTTTATACAACTTGTAGATCGATTGTTTTTCTCTTAATAACTAATGAAAGTTAGACTGAAAAAATAAACGATGGAGCATTGTGGGTGAACAGACAGACGAAAAGTACGAAATTAATAGTGATTTGTTCATTTCTAGTATCTGTAACATAATAAAATCATTTGGTGTTATATTCCCTCTAACCATTTATTGAAAACAAAAATATTATTATTATTTTGTTTCATTTCTGGTGCGCGTCCAATTTGGCGTAACATGATAAGGTAGAGAAATTGAGGCTTATTGCCAAGCTGGTGTTAGCCAGATTTTATCAAATGTTAAAAACCAAACGGATGTAGTTCTACCTTCTCAGCCCCCACCTCTCACTTTCGCTAATAACCCAATATATATATATATAAATAAGTTCCCACCAGATCAGCTGGTAATCAATACTAATCTTATCTACAAAATAGGGTGTGTGTTGTGCCTCTGTTGGGTGATGGTGTGTGCAGTTCAATGACTCTAAGAAGGTCAAGGGGGCCATCATTAAAGCTACAGTTGTCAAACCATACCAAGTGGTTCTCGTGTTGTCCTATATTTTCCACAAATCGGTGTTGCTAAATGATGAGTGTATAATTTTAGTATAATAATTTTAGTATAAATACTATTATACTCAACGTTAAGACGACACAATTAACAATAAAAACATTTTATTAATACATTTTTTAAAGCCAATACCTCTAATATACAACTTAAAATGTAATAAAAAAAATAATTTTAAATTAATTTAAAATTGGTTAAAACCGGGTATCGAATTAGTGATTTCGAAACCGTCAGTTTTTGTGAACGTACGTCGCTAACAAATCTGATTTAGAACTTTTAAATCTGGTCTAAACCTAGATCTACTTATAGATCTAGAATCTAGTTGCAATATATATTAAATGTACGTAAAAAATATTAATAAAGCTTTGATATTATTTCAATTATTAATTTATTCAGTTGTTACATAATTTCGGTTCACTATGACTGACTACGCTATGTTTAATTTTTTATTATTGAATAAATCCAAAGATATGCCTTAAAATCTCAGAAGACGATGCGCATAATTTTCCTGAACATTCATTTATTAAACTCTTGAATCGATAAAGCCTTACATTCGGAAAAGTCCGAACGCGATCGTCCTTTCGAAATTGATGTTGGATCTAGATCTTAGTTTCTAGCCAAATTTACATTAATTTATTTTTTGAAAAATTATAACTCAAACTAGAGTTTTCCCTATCTGGCCAACGAGTACTTCTTTTCTCAGCAAAATACATCAATGGTTAAATTTCTAGGAAAATCGATAGAAACATTTTTTGAGATCAGCGTCCACCCACCCAGGTCCCTCCATGAAGGAGTGACTTGAATAGAGGTATTGTAGAAATGGAAATATAATTAAAATGTTTGGTATTTATAATCACACCTCGGCTATTTTATCGAGATGATATACAGGTCATCACTGTATATCAGTTCAATTACGAGATGAAAACAAAACTTTTGGTTAGCTGATATCATCCTAGAGGGCCTGAACACTGAAATTTGACGTCGCAACCTTTGAGCAGTTTAGACCAATAGCTCGTTGCCGTCACTTGTCGTGTCGTGTCGTCAGCCCTGTGAGCACTAGCGGATCCTGAGATGAACTCCTATTGAAAAATCAGAGCAGGAAGGACTAATCCTCCCGTAGTGCTCTGGCAAGAAACTTAGCCGTCCGGCGTAGTGCCTCATAGCTACCATACAGTTCGAGTGACTGCTCAGACAGGTCCCCCCTTAGCTCGCGGAGCTGGGGACACTTGTACAAGACATGCGCCACTGTTTCAGCGCTCTCTCCACAGTGACGGCATCGGGAGTCAAAGTTCGTGCGGAACCGGGCAAAATATGCCCATATAGGACAGTGTTCCGTTCGGCATTGTGCAATAATCGATTGCTCTGACCTCTTCAGTCGCCACCATTTGGGTGACGCATGTGCTGCCAGACACCACGTGCTCTGTCGGATTCCTCCCAGGACTTTAACCACTTCTCATGAATGAGTGCTCGGATTTGTGCCGTTGCTTGTAAGTACGTGTTTGGTGCTTCGAGGTGTGTGGCTGCCATTGCACCCTCCCTTGCGAGGGCGTCTGCCGTTTCATTGCCCTTCACGCCGCAATGTGAAGGCGCCCACTGCATAAAAACGACAGCTCCAATAGCCCGGCGGATGTTATCTGCGGCGCCGACTGCCTCTTCTATTACGGGTGACCCTCCCCCGCCGCCACCCATAGCTAGGAGACTGGAGCGAGAGTCGGTGACCAGCACCACCGTAGTGGCGCTAGTCTCATTTTGGAGCATTCGGGCCCTAATGGCCTCGAACGCTCTAGTTATCCCTGTCAATTCGGCGTCCATGGAGCATGCAGCGTAGCTGCATGGACCAGAGAGCCTGTCTTGTTCTATCCGGTCGGGGTATACTATAAGGGCCCCATACCCCGATCTATCGGGCCCCTCATTAGCGACCCATCAGTGTAGCAGAAAATGGCATCCGATGGGTAGGACTTAATTGTTTTAGATGCCAAATTTTGTAGTATGGCTGGTGTTAATCGCCTCTTGGTGGCTCCCTCTTGCCCTAAAAGGGACAGGTTTATTTGTGGGGCCGGCAATCTCCTCCACGGGGGACACGTACTAATTCTCCTAATAGGTATTCTGTCAGCGGAGAGTCCAGCTGGTTTAGACAAATTGGCCGCTATGTGGAGGAACGATCGCATTTTGATGCGGTTCCTCTCTCTCCACTGACGCACTAAAATAGAGGTTGGTAGCCTAGAGTCGACCCTTTTATAGCGCTCATAGGCCATGAGTACTGCCCTCTCCCTCCTAAGATATAGGGGCGCCACGTTTGTAAATATTTCAGCAGCATTTGTTGGGCTTGTCCGAAAGGTGCCACTGATGAACCTTAGAGCCTGTGCTTGTACTCGGTCGAGTGATTCGAGGGCAGTCTTACTAGCGTATACTTGAACTGTATAGCTGTATTCAATTTGTGATCTGACTGCCCCGATCTACAATGTGCGTAGCATGTAAGCTTTGGCACCCCACTTTGTGCTGGCCAGCTTTCTTAGTAACGCTAACTTCTCCGAGGTTTTTCTTTCAACTTCCTGGACGTGCTGGAGCATTGACAGTTTTCTATCCAGGGTAACCCCTAGATACTTTGGCGTATTTTCACGCTGGAGTCGCAGCCCACCGAGTTGAAGCTCGAATGGAGCCTTAAGAATGTCGATCCCTAGGCTGAACAGGGACCAGGTCGTTTTGGCAACGTTTATCTGAATCTGCCATTTGTCGCAATACGAGGATATGGTTTGGAGGTCTGCTTGAAGTGCCGCCTGAATTTGGTCGGCTTTCTTCCCGGTTGACCAGAGGACAATATCATCAGCATATAGCAGTTTTTTTTTACCGCAGTGAGCTGGGCAAATCGTTCAGAAAGGCCATGAAAAGTGTACAGGACAGGGCGGAGCCCTGAGGCAGGCCATTAAGTTGTTGTTTTGGCTTGCTAAGGGAGTGCTGGTATTTTTTACGTGTGCTCCTCCCTGACAGAAAGGATTGTATCCAATTGTATATCTTGCCCCGCACACCCATGGCTCTTAACTTTAGATAGAGGCCTTGCTTCCTCACACGGTCGTAAGCCTGTTTTAGGTCTATGAATACTGCGTATGTGCTCTCGGACCTCTGGAACTCGTCGGCCACTTCCTGTGCGAATGTTGTGACCTGGTCGATCGGGCTCAAGCCTGCCCTAAAGCCGGCCTGCTCTGGCGCCAGGATACCGGCACTCTCAAAGGACCACACTAGCCGCTCGTTAACCATTCGCTCAGCAACTTTGCCAAGCGTTGAGGTTAGTGAAATGGGTCTGTAGGACTCCACGTTAGTCGCGTCTTTTCCTTTCTTAAGGACTGGTACAATGATAGCACTCTTCCAGGCCCCGGGCAGTCTGGACTCTGCCCAGGTTCGATTCATAAACTCCAGGAGTTTACCTCTTGCAATGCCCCCAAGGTGTTTTACCATCTCGGGGGTAACCTTATCTGGCCCCGGAGCTTTTCTGTTTTTACACTTTGCAATCGCTCTATCCAGCTCAGCACGACAGAAGGGCGCATTGCACGTTGCTTGGCTTTCAGGCTCATCTGGCTCCCTCTCGAGTCTTTTACGTTCTTTGTTGAGGGCTTTGGACATGGCTGACTTCTTTTCGGGCTTGCTGATTTTAGCAAAATGTCGATTCAACAAGCCGGCCATTTTGGCTACCGTAGAGACGGGCCCTCTGGGTGACAATAGAGGGGCAGCCGTCCGCGTTGTATCTTTGGCCTCTAGGTTTCGCAGAAGACGCCAGGCTTTCGAGGAGTCCCGAAGATCCATCCCGGCGCAGGCAGTGTTCCAATGGTCCGAACGGACGCGTCGGGCCAATTCACTCGTGGCTCTACAGAGCCGATTGTACTCCCGCCGGATTTCAGGGGTACCCTTCCGTTCAGCAAGTCTCCGGGCTCGCTTACGTCTCAGGACCAGCTTATTCAATTCCTGAGACCACACTCGTTTCTGCCTTACGCCGGGGTAAGTCCGCGGGACAAACCTCTTGGCCGCACTCAACATAACTGCTGTTAATTCGCCGTATATGGTATCAACGTCCCTATCCTCCACTGCTATATTCATAGGAGCAGTGTCGACTGCTGCCTCGTACGCTGGCCAGTTCGCCTTGGTGTAACTCCACTTCCGCGGAATTTTTGGGGTTACACCACTGGCCTCTGAGAGGGCTATTGTGACCAATATGGGTCTATGGTCGCTCCCAATGTCGTCCAGGACTTGGAAGTGTGTGTGAGATTCTAAATTGGCTGTAATTAAGGTAAGGTCAGGTCTAGATTGGCTGCCATTTCCAGTGTGATATAAGGTTGGAGGAGTATGTTTATTTTGCAGACAGAACAAATTAGAATTATTGAGGAGTTCATGGACTTTATGGCCCGACGAGTCGGTTGAATCATAGCCCCACTGTTGAGACTTAGCGTCTCCTGCGATGACGTTGTGAGAATTGATATTGGTACAGTCATATTCGAGACTTATTTCGTGCTTGGGAGGGTTGTACAGATTAGTTACCGTAAATTTACGCCCGAGTATGTGTACTTCGAGGGTGATGGCGTCGGTACGCCCATGCACTCGTGGACCGGGGACTTGTGTAGCAATCAGGTTGTTGCGTACATAAGTTATGATCCCCCGGCAGTCTGTGCACTTGCACTTAAATGCTGTATAACCGGATATACTGGCATTGCGTTTGCCCGTTAGTGTCTCTTGTAATAAAGCCACATCTATAGCCCTCTCGTGGAGGAGTTTTGAGAGCTCTAACACCTTGGGTATTACCACACAGATGTTAATTTGTAAGATCAGGAGGGACCTAGTGTTTATGGGCCTAGTCCCTGTGGTGGGTTGGGTCCCACTAATGTCAGTTCGGGTTGTTTGGGGGCCGGAGGCTCCCGTCACTATTTCGCTTCCAGTCATATTTGCCTGCCGTGTATCTAAGTCGGCAGGAGGTTGTGGCAGACTTCCATCAACCTTGTTAAGATCGGACCTCCGAAGGAGGTACGAATGCATTGTTCGTTGAGAAGAGGACTTTAGTGGAAGAATTTTAGCCAATTTTTCACGACCTGACAAATTCCCCTTCATCAAGGTCGCGGGGCGACTAGTAGTGGACTTTTCGTGGCTGGGCCTGACGCCCACTACCCGGCGCACGGAGCCTTGTTCGGGTCTGCTCGTGCCCGCGTTTTCTCGTGTCTGTGTCTATCATAGTTGTATGGTTAAGGCCGTTGGCGGCCTTAGTTACTGCTCTAGTGCAGCAGCGTGCATGGCCTATACTTGTGTCGCCACTAAGGACAAGGTAGGAACCTGTCCAAGCAATCACCACCACAGTTTGGCATATAAGTTTCCTGCAAGGCAGGAGTGGGGTGGCACGCGTTTCTCGATATTCCCAGTGTCAGAGTTACCATTGGCTGCGGCGTATTCCTCCACTAGCGCACCAGGGAACGGGCTAGATAGAGCCTAGCTCGTGGACGCCAACCAGTCCGCCGGACGCAGCCCGCTAAGGCCGCGCCAGTCAGTCCAGTCTTTGCCCAAAGAGAGACCCGCGAATCAGCCGAGTCCCAAGAGAACCCGACCAACCCTCGAGTTGGTGTCCAGCGCTATCCGCTTTCGGAGATCCCGTTAGGTCTCTTACTCACCGTTGCCCCTGGGCCCCACAGGGGGGGGGTGGACATAACCCCTTTGTTTCCTTTTACACTTGCCGGCTGCTCATTCATCAGCGGCAAGCAACCAGTACTCTTGGCCACTCCAAAAGAACGGAGTGTTCACCCGACAACCACGATGAGGTGGTACTGGAATTGCCGAGCACTAGCGGATCCAGAACTTTGGAGTGGAGGGGGGGCGATTTTTTTCAAGGGGGGAGTAGGGAGGGAAGAAAAAGCAATCGCCCTCACCCCCTTCACCTCACTATACTAGAAGTGTAGCGATAGACTATAAAATCGCCCCTTCCCCATCGGCTAACAGGAGAACGACATAATATAAAGAAATTCATTTTTACCCTAATCTGTGACTAGAGATACAAAGTGTAAATAACTTTTCATCAACTTCTTATTTTAATGACACCATCTATAAATATTGGTCTTAATAGGAGTGATACTAAAAGAAGAACAAATAGTTCGATTGAAATGATGAAACTACAGGGGAGCAAATAGACAAGAAGAAAAGGAATCAAGAACAAATAACTAAAGGTTATAACTAAGATGCTACTAAGATATAACGGATGTCAACAACAATGTTGTCTCTCTTTGGTCTTTCCCTTTTCTCTCTCAATCCTCTCTCTCCCGGTACAGACACTATGTCAGTAGCTCCACTTACAAACAGTACACTCCATACAAACAGTACACTCCATACAAAACTAACAAACAGTACACTCCATACAAAACTAACAAACAGTACACTCCATACAAAACTAACAAACAGTACACTCCATACAAAACTAACAAACAGTACACTTCATACAAAACTAACAAACATTACAATCCATACAAAACTAACAAACAGTACACTCCATACAAAACTAACAAACAGTACACGCCATATAAAACTAACAAACAGTACACTCCATACAAAACTAACAAACAGTACACTCCATACAAAACTAACAAACAGTACACTCCATACAAAACTAACAAACAGTACACTCCATACAAAACTAACAAACAGTACACTCCATAAAAAACTAACAAACAGTACACTCCATACAAAACTAACAAACAGTACACTCAATACAAAACTAACAAATAGTACACTCCATACAAAACTAACAAACAGTACACTCCATACAAAACTAACAAACAGTACACGCCATTCAAAACTAACAAACAGTACACTCCATACAAAACTAACAAACAGTACACTCCATACAAAACTAACAAACAGTACACTCCATACAAAACTAACAAACAGTACACTCCATACAAAACTAACAAACAGTACACTCCATACAAAACTAACAAACAGTACAATCCATACAAAACTAACAAACAGTACACTCCATACAAAACTAACAAACAGTACACGCCATACAAAACTAACAAACAGTACACTCCATACAAAACTAGCAAACAGTACACGTCATACAAAACTAACAAACAGTACACTCCATACAAAACTAACAAACAGTACACTCCATACAAAACTAACAAACAGTACACTCCATACAAAACTAACAAACAGTACACTCTATACAAAACTAACAAACAGTACACTCTATACAAAACTAACAAACAGTACACTCTATACAAAACTAACAAACAGTACACTCTATACAAAACTAACAAACAGTACACTCTATACAAAACTAACAAACAGTACACTCTATACAAAACTAACAAACAGTACACGCCATACAAAACTAACAAACAGTACACTCCATACAAAACTAACAAACAGTACACGCCATACAAAACTAACAAACAGTACACTCTATACAAAACTAACAAACAGTACACTCTATACAAAACTAACAAACAGTACACTCTATACAAAACTAACAAACAGTACACTCTATACAAAACTAACAAACAGTACACTCTATACAAAACTAACAAACAGTACACTCTATACAAAACTAACAAACAGTACACTCTATACAAAACTAACAAACAGTACACGCCATACAAAACTAACAAACAGTACACTCTATACAAAACTAACAAACAGTACACGCCATACAAAACTAACAAACAGTACACTCCATACAAAACTAACAAACAGTACACGCCATACAAAACTAACAAACAGTACACTCTATACAAAACTAACAAACAGTACACTCCATACAAAACTAACAAACAGTACACTCTATACAAAACTAACAAACAGTACACTCTATACAAAACTAACAAACAGTACACTCTATACAAAACTAACAAACAGTACACTCTATACAAAACTAACAAACAGTACACTCTATACAAAACTAACAAACAGTACACGCCATACAAAACTAACAAACAGTACACTCCATACAAAACTAACAAACAGTACACTCCATACAAAACTAACAAACAGTACACTCTATACAAAACTAACAAACAGTACACTCTATACAAAACTAACAAACAGTACACTCTATACAAAACTAACAAACAGTACACTCCATACAAAACTAACAAACAGTACACTCTATACAAAACTAACAAACAGTACACGCCATACAAAACTAACAAACAGTACACGCCATACAAAACTAACAAACAGTACACTCCATACAAAACTAACAAACAGTACACTCCATACAAAACTAACAAACAGTACACTCCATACAAAACTAACAAACAGTACACTCCATACAAAACTAACAAACAGTACACTCCATACAAAACTAACAAACAGTACAATCCATACAAAACTAACAAACAGTACACTCCATACAAAACTAACAAACAGTACACGCCATACAAAACTAACAAACAGTACACTCTATACAAAACTAACAAACAGTACACTCCATACAAAACTAACAAACAGTACACTCTATACAAAACTAACAAACAGTACACGCCATACAAAACTAACAAACAGTACACTCTATACAAAACTAACAAACAGTACACTCTATACAAAACTAACAAACAGTACACTCCATACAAAACTAACAAACAGTACACTCCATACAAAACTAACAAACAGTACACTCTATACAAAACTAACAAACAGTACACTCTATACAAAACTAACAAACAGTACACTCTATACAAAACTAACAAACAGTACACTCCATACAAAACTAACAAACAGTACACTCTATACAAAACTAACAAACAGTACACGCCATACAAAACTAACAAACAGTACACGCCATACAAAACTAACAAACAGTACACTCCATACAAAACTAACAAACAGTACACTCCATACAAAACTAACAAACAGTACACTCCATACAAAACTAACAAACAGTACACTCCATACAAAACTAACAAACAGTACACTCCATACAAAACTAACAAACAGTACAATCCATACAAAACTAACAAACAGTACACTCCATACAAAACTAACAAACAGTACACGCCATACAAAACTAACAAACAGTACACTCCATACAAAACTAGCAAACAGTACACGTCATACAAAACTAACAAACAGTACACTCCATACAAAACTAACAAACAGTACACTCCATACAAAACTAACAAACAGTACACTCTATACAAAACTAACAAACAGTACACTCTATACAAAACTAACAAACAGTACACTCTATACAAAACTAACAAACAGTACACTCTATACAAAACTAACAAACAGTACACTCTATACAAAACTAACAAACAGTACACTCTATACAAAACTAACAAACAGTACACGCCATACAAAACTAACAAACAGTACACTCTATACAAAACTAACAAACAGTACACGCCATACAAAACTAACAAACAGTACACTCCATACAAAACTAACAAACAGTACACGCCATACAAAACTAACAAACAGTACACTCTATACAAAACTAACAAACAGTACACTCCATACAAAACTAACAAACAGTACACTCTATACAAAACTAACAAACAGTACACGCCATACAAAACTAACAAACAGTACACTCTATACAAAACTAACAAACAGTACACTCTATACAAAACTAACAAACAGTACACTCCATACAAAACTAACAAACAGTACACTCCATACAAAACTAACAAACAGTACACTCTATACAAAACTAACAAACAGTACACTCTATACAAAACTAACAAACAGTACACTCTATACAAAACTAACAAACAGTACACTCTATACAAAACTAACAAACAGTACACTCCATACAAAACTAACAAACAGTACACTCTATACAAAACTAACAAACAGTACACGCCATACAAAACTAACAAACAGTACACTCTATACAAAACTAACAAACAGTACACTCTATACAAAACTAACAAACAGTACACGCCATACAAAACTAACAAACAGTACACTCTATACAAAACTAACAAACAGTACACTCCATACAAAACTAAGAAACAGTACACTCCATACAAAACTAACAAACAGTACACGCCATACAAAACAAATGGGATTGCTTATAATATTATTCATTGATTGAAATATTATCTTAGAAAACTAGTAATTATTTTAATACGTTCGTCTTCTATTACCGCTTACACAATTACAGAGTATGGAGTTACATACTAAGTCCATACAGCCCACAACCTATGCAGTATATTAATAGTTCACAATCAAAATGAAGAAAATTAAAGCGCAATTAAATGCCAAAAAGAGTTCACGCACAAATGCGTAGGCGGCCCAGCGGGTCTCTAGTATCCCACAATAAGTTGTAAACAAACTCACATTTACATTGTCTAGACGACAGTAAGCTTGAAGTAAGCGTTATCTCGACAGACATCTCGAATCAAAATGAGGTCTTTATAACACTTTTATAAATTTGTTGGAGTTGCGGATAATCCAGACTTCTTTAAAGATGGTTTATGCGTAATTTTATAAAGTATGCTTACCTAATTTATTTTTTTTTTATAAAGGGGCAGGCTTTCGAAAAACAATGACCATTGCAGCTAGAGCATATTTTACACACAATGAAGGCGAAGTGAAATTAAATTTTAAAATATAATAATAACAGAGAGATCAGACCTTGCATAACACACAGAGCATTTTTCTATCGTGTTTTCAATTTGGTTTATATGTAGGTGTATAAAAATAAGCACATGTAATTTAACAAACAAAAGTCTACGAGTTAATTAAGAGAACGCAACTTTCAAATGCATAACAAAGAGGATTATATGGCAGTGGCGTAGCAACTTTTGCGCGTAGTGGTGGATTAGGCCCGGGCACACGACCAATTAGGGCCCAGATGGGCTATTGTGCGATTAGAAATATCTTGACCAATTGTTTTTGTTTAGCGCAATTTCATGGTTTTAGCTTTCTCACTGCGCTCTGACAATATCAACCATCGGGCAAGGAATGGTAGGAGAAAGCGGTTGTTATCTTGTTAATGTTACCGTGATCTCTTTCTGAATGCATTTAATTAAAAAAAGAAAGTTAAAGGATCTGAATTCAAACTGAAGGACTCAAGTCTCCTCAAGCCAACACACCAACTACTGTGTCAGCGAAGTGCTAATGAAAATTGAAGGTTTTATAGTTATATATTGTTAAAGCGGCGACTTTTTTTGTATCTACGACGTAAAAAGGGGACATTAATTATTTGAACCAATCATTAACTTGGGTGTGGAGGAGGATGTATTTTTTGAGAAGGTTTCCGTGCTGCCTTTTCAAAAGCTCTTTTTATTTTAAGTTGCTTATGTCTGACTTTGAACTACAGGTCTCGATACCCTATGATGGAATTCAAGCGCGTTAGCCACTGACCTATTCAAGTACTTACTATTATAGACATTTTATAGTTTATAGTTTAAATTTTTTAACGAACGACCTAATTCTCTGCTAATTTCTTCGTAGCTTAGCACATTTCTATATAAAACAAAAATAAATCAATTACAACTCATTGATTAATTAATTGGTTAATATTTTAAATGATTCGTGTTTTGAATAATTGTTCACAATTTCAACTTGATTCGAGACTGGGAAGTGGGAGAACTAACGTGTACAAGATTCCACCCAGACAGAACATTTGAAGTGCTATAAGGTTTAATCGAGTTACTTGTTCCTACTAGGGCTGCTAAAAAAGACCAACCGAATTATTTTGTTGTGCTATATTTAAAAGGAACAAAGGACAAATAAATATTTGTCAAAGCGGCGACACACACACACAAAATGAACGTACTTATTGACAACTATTTTATTTTGCGACATTGGAAAACCAGAAAGTCGAATTCAGTTTGGAATCGGAATGTTATGGTAGAAAAGTTTGATGTCAAGGACAAAATGCTCATTTCAATTTCACAAACCAACGGAACAGGGATATGGGGGAAAAAAGATTTTCTTTCTTTCAAGATGATTGCAGATTTAAAAAAAAATGTTTTCTGCATTAGAGAGATTTTTGTGTGTGTATGACGCCGGATGATGTAAATAGATAAATGATTCAAACCAGTAGATCATATATCTGTAGATAGATATATAGATAGATATATATATATATATATATATAGATAGATAGATAGATAGAGATAGATAGATAGATTGATAGATTGATAGAGAAATAATAGAGATATACACAGACAGTGAGAGAGAGAGACCATGCTAATAATTATAAGGATAATACTTAAAATATTTCAACTCAACTTTCACTAGTTTCTCTAAGGTCACAAACATTTTTGTCAATTTCAAACGCCAGGAAACACAAAAATGTAAAGCGCGCGGATAATTTTGAAAAACAAAATTTCATACCCGCAAACCACGCACATCCGATCAACACATATTTTTGAAATGTATCCGCCATATTTTTTTCTGGAAGCTTAAGGACAATGTTAATGACCCTTTCTTTTCATTCTAGTTGTTGTTGTAGTTGTAATACGTGTCGAATCAGTTGCTGTATTTTTAAATTTGTTGTAAACGTCGTTACTGTTGTAGTTGTTTAATTGCTGTTGAAGTTGTTAAATTGTTGTAGTTATTGAGTTGTTCTGTGGTTGTTAAATTGTTGTAGTTATTGATTTGTTTTTGTGGTTGTTTATTTGTTGTTGTAGTTAAGTTGCTGTTCTAGTTGTTAAGTTTCTGTGCTTGTTGGGTTGCTGTTGTAGTTGTTAACTTGTTGTAGTTAAGTTGTTGTTGTAGTTAAGTTGTTGTTGTAGTTGTTAAGTTGTTGTAGTTAAGTTGTTGTTGTAGTTGTTAAGTTGTTGTTGTAGTTATTAAGTTGCTGTTGTAGTTATTAAGTTGCTGTTGTAGTTGTTAAGTTTTGTAGTTGTAAAATTGTTGTTGTAGTTGTTAAGTTGCTGTTGTAGTTGTTAATTTGTTGTTGTAATTGTTAAGTTGTTGTTGTAGTTGTTAAGTTGTTGTTGTAGTTATTAAGTTGCTGTTGTAGTTATTTAGTTGCTGTTGTAGTTGTTAAGTTGCGGTTGTAGTTGTTAAATTGTTGTTGTAGTTGTTAAGTTGTTGTTGTAGTTATTAAGTTGCTGTTGTAGTTATAAGTTTGCTGTTGTAGTTGTTAAGTTATTGTAGTTAAGTTGTTGTAGTTAAGTTTTTGTTGTAGTTGTTAAGTTGTTGTAGTTAAGTTGTTGTTGTAGTTGTTAAGTTGTTGTTGTAGTTATTAAGTTGCTGTTGTAGTTATTAAGTTGCTGTTGTAGTTGTTAAGTTTTGTAGTTGTTAAGTTCTGTTGTAGTTGTTAAGTTGCTGTTGTAGTTGTTAAGTTGTTGTTGTAGTTGTTAAGTTGTTGTTTTAGTTTAGTTGTTAAGTTGTTGTTGTAGTTGTTACGTTGTTGTAGTTGTTAAGTTGTTGTTGTAGTTGTTAAGTAATTGTTGTAGTTGTTACGTTGTTGTTGTAGTTGTTAGGTTGTTGTAGTTGTTAAGTTGTTGTTGTAGTTGTTACGTTGTTGTACTTGTTACGTTGTTGTTGTAGTTGTTACGTTGTTGTAGTTGTTACGTTGTTGTTGTAGTTGTTACGTTGTTGTAGTTGTTACGTTGTTGTTGTAGTTGTTACGTTGTTGTAGTTGTTAAGTTGTTGTAGTTGTTAAGTTGTTGTAGTTGTTAAGTTGTTGTTGTAGTTGTTACGTTGTTGTAGTTGTTACGTTGTTGTTGTAGTTGTTACGTTGTTGTTGTAGTTGTTACGTTGTTGTAGTTGTTACGTTGTTGTTGTAGTTGTTACGTTGTTGTAGTTATTAAGTTGTTGTTGTAGTAGTTAAGTTGTTGTAAATGTTAAGTTGTTGTTGTAGTTGTTACGTTGTTGTAGTTGTTAAGTTGTTGTTGTAGTTGTTACGTTCTTGTAGTTGTTGTTGTAGTTGTTACGTTGTTGTAGTTGTTAAGTTGTTGTTGTAGTTGTTAAGTTACTGTTGTAGTTGTTACGTTGTTGTTTTAGTTGTTACGTTGTTGTAGTTGTTAAGTTGTTGTTGTAGTTGTTACGTTGTTGTAGTTGTTACGTTGTTATTGTAGTTGTTACGTTGTTGTAGTTGTTACGTTGTTGTAGTTGTTACGTTGTTGTAGTTGTAGTTGTTACGTTGTTGTAGTTGTTACGTTGTTGTTGTGTTGTTACGTTGTTGTAGTTGTTAAGTTGTTGTAGTTGTTAAGTTGTTGTAGTTGTTAAGTTGTTGTTGTAGTTGTTACGTTGTTGTAGTTGTTAAGTTGTTGTTGTAGTTGTTAAGTTGTTATAGTTGTTAAGTTGTGGTTTTAGATGCATTAGTAGTAGTTGTTGTTGTTGCAATAGCGACTTTGTTGTATTGTTTTTGTTATTGCAACTTGTGTAGTTATAGTTATAATTACACTTGTTATAACCCAATAGATAGTCCTCCAATGTTCACTACATTAGATTCTTATAGTATGGAAAGTCAAAGACTGGAGATATGGTAGTTTAATGCTCAACAGGCCCCAACTTACTACTGGAGTTTTAAGTACATACAAAGGTAGAGAGACTTATGTTTTTGATTAAAGATTCGAATTATGGAAGTTAGACACTGATTTGTTACCAGATCAGATGAGTTTTGTATACATGTACATCAACATTTCCTACTCTGGTCAAAAGTGACATGTGGTTTTTAAAATGCTGAATTTCGAACTTTGCCAGCAACATTCTAAAATTTTTGATTACATCATTAACAAGAAACACGAAAGGTCTCTAAATTGTATGAATAATTAGTAAACTTAGGGAGGGTGAGAATGGTTGATAATTGAGGGGATGCAGACACGTTGAGACCACCGAGCAGTATACCTGGGTGACGACTCTGTCCCTGCTAAAGCAGACGCCAAGTTTACTTAACGTCTGCCCAGTGTTTGCTATCAGTCAGGTTGTCCTAATCCTCGACACGGAAATAGAATTAGAGTTCTAATTAGCTTGAATTTGTAGGAACAAACTGATTGATTGATTGATTCCACATTTTTTATTTTCCTCTCTTCATTTTGGTTCGTTAAAACTCAACTCTGCAATCTACACGCCTTCAGAGTAGATTGGGCGGGATAGGGCAAGGTGGTTACTTAAAATAGCTCATTACAATATTCCTTTTGCCTTTGACCTCATTATAGTCAAGGGTTATTCTACATTATTCTGCAATATTAGCCTCTTAGGTTTGCACTCTTTATGCTCTTTCATATGTGACTGAACAACTTGCAATTACCTTTTTTTTCATGCTCATATTTCATCATGTAATATCTTCTTATAACCCCAGACAAAAATAAAACAGACATAATCATCAATTAGCCCAGTCATTTTCTTTTAGCTCGTGTCCACTTAAGGACATTCTTAATTAAAGTTTTTACCCTAACCCTCTATTTCTCCATCTCATTTTTAAAGAAAAAATCTTTGTTTCTGGAATGATCTTTGTGTTGGCGATTTGTTAAAGTTATGGTTCTTGAGCACACGTAGACATCCACCAGCAGACACACAAACACTCACACTCATATATTACAAAAATTCATCAACATACACACACACATACATATTTTGATAAAAAAAAGATTTAAGGTTAGGTTGATCTAATGGACTAGACAAAACTGGTGTGTGTGTAGGGGTGGGGAATGGAAGGAGGTAGGGATACATCTGGACAAGGGGAAGTAAAACGTTACGATTATTGGAATATTTTATTTATTTTGTTGTTAGGAGAGCGGAGCCTTGTAAAACCTCAGCCAAAGATACAATTAGCACGGACCAAATGCAATGATTGTCCTCTCGACACGCGCATGCGCTCAGAACTGCTTGAAAGTTGAGTTTGGAACGGGAAAAAATACAATCCACCTCCCCCCCCCCACCCTAAAAAAAGAAATCGGGAAAAAAAACAGTTTTGATTCAACAAGACAGAATAAGAATATTAATCCAATTGAGAAGTTTTTTAGTTTCAATCAAGGAGAGTCATTTTTTTTTAAATCTAGACAGTTTCAAACAAATGAATATTTTTGTACATTCAAAGTTGATTATATAGTAGTTTTTTTTTTTTTAGGTAGCGAGTCCCTCCTGTCCGAAAAGTTAGGGTAAAGGTTTGGGTATGTTTAAGATGGGGCAAAGGTTAAGGCTAGGGGTTAAGGGGGTTAAGGGCTAGTGGTTAAGGGCTAGAGTTACTAGAATGGTAACTTTAATTCACTAGGTACATCAACTTTCCTGATTCAAACATTTCTTTATAACCAATGTTTAATTTTTTTGTGTTTTATCATTCTAGATTTCATTCAAAACTAAGGAGACATTTAAAAAGATGAAACTTGTACAACTATTCACTAAGTAAAGCCCTAGCAGAGAGGATATAAACACTTCACGTATAAGAGAGAAAACAAGCTCACTATGTATCCATCGGTCATTGCGATTCCGTGAAGTGTATCTCATATAGTTTACAACGTGTCCTTTGAACCTGCCATTTAATCATTACACTAACAGAAACTCCAGAGTTTAAGTTTAATTAACTTAATTTACACATTTAAAAAATCATTTACTTTTATTTTTATATCAATAAAACATAGCTACATTACAAAATCATTTACTTATATTTTATATCACTAAAACATAGCTATATTACAAAATCATTCAATTATATTTTATATCACTAAAACATAGCTATATTACAAAATCATTCAATTATATTTTATATCACTAAAACATAGCTATATTACAAAATCATTCAATTATATTTTATATCACTAAAACATAGCTATATTACAAAATCATTCAATTATATTTTATATCACTAAAACATAGCTATATTACAAAATCATTCAATTATATTTTACATCACTAAAACATAGCTATATTACAAAATCATTCAATTATATTTTATATCACTAAAACATAGCTATATTACAAAATCATTCAATTATATTTTATATCACTAAAACATAGCTATATTACAAGATTATCCTGAGTATCCTCTCTTAATTATTATTGGCAATACCAAACAGATAATTACTATACTTCAGTTTTCTTTATACAGTAACTTTTCTAATGAAACTAATCAGATTGGATTCGTTGATACCTTTATTACAATCAGACTATTCAGTAATTATTCAGACTTTCTAGTTTAACTTTTCAATATCTAAACGTACAGCCAGACTCTGTGTGAATGCAGAGTTTTACTTGTGGTTTTGACACAATAGATGAACATGTCAGAGAGCTGCTGAAAATAAACGACCTGTTGTATGACAGAGAATCGTGTCTACATCTCAAATAAAATATTAACACAAAAGTCTATCAATGTCTATTCTGTCCCGAGTCTTAAACAAATCAAATATATAGAGAGCATACATATACAACAGCTAGTTAGATTTTGTTTAATGATTTAATTGACAAAGGAACAAAAGTGTTCATGTGTCCATTTGTTTTCGGTGTCTTGTTTCTCCTTTGTGCTGGTAACATGTAGAAAACCTGAACCAGAATGTGTTTTCTAATGTTTAAGATCTTGGCAATGTTGTTGTTTTTATATAGAAATACAAATTGCGTTTATGTGGTTCCAATGATCTCAGCAGCGGTATTCGGGATTCTATAAAATTGAATAAATATATCAGGACAAAACTGAAGCCCAAAAGTGATGTTTTTGCATGAATTTTAAAATGTAGTAAATGTGAATCCTCAGTAATTAAAATGTAGTAAATGTGAATCCTCAGTAATTATTCAGTCGTGATCTGGTCCGGGAATCTCTAATGACAAAGGCATGACCCTAGCATTGTGTGCAACGTCAACGAAATAGAAGGACAAAACCAGCGTGCTGTTGGTGTGGATGTGGCTTAGACTGAGAACATCATTTAAAAGATGGGCTCCTATTATGGACAATTTTGGCTTTGTGTTAGACTGGGAACATCATTTAAAAGATGGGCTCCTATTTTGGACAATTTTGGCTTTGTGTTAGACTGGGAACATCATTTAAAAGATGGGCTCCTATTTTGGACAATTTTGGCTTTGTGTTAGACTGGGAACATCATTTAAAAGATGGGCTCCTATTTTGGACAATTTTTTCTTTGTGTTAGACTGGGAACATCATTTAAAAGATGGGCTCCTATTATGGACAATAAATACCACGATAAAAATATTTTTTAAGATTGCAAAAAACACGGAATTTTTACCTACTGTACATTCAACTGCTAGTTAGCTTGGTCGTGGAGTAGAAAGCTGTTTCCGAATCTGAGGGTCTTAACTTTGAATCCCGGTAAGAACTGGGATTTCGGGTTTCTTAGGTCGTCCATCCAACTGTAATTGGGATCTAGAAAAACGTTGGGAAATCAATGGGTGGTCGTTGTGCTGGCCACATGGGCCAAAGAAACAGATTAGCTGTATATCGTCTGCCTCTACTTTATCTTACCCTCGGCTCCATTAAAATGCTGAATTCTGAAGACTTTCTTATAATTGCATTGTGGAGAAATGAACATAACATTTGACCCAATGAGAGTTTAAAAAATTAAGTCTTTATCTTGAATAAATCAGGACCAGCACTCCATAGCTCTCACATTCTATATGAGTCTGAAGTCTTGGTTCTATATGGAACGCACTGAACTAGAAAGATTCCACCAAAAGTGCTGGCGATCCAATAAGAGACTAAAATGTAAGCCTAACACAACAATGGTTTTGATCACATGACAGTAAAGGGGCAATACTTATCATACGTTATATGGGGCAACTATTTCCTAAGAGATTCGGGAAGTGGGATGATCACATGCCAATGGCAAAAAATATGAGGCATGGACTACATGGGCGTTCCCCAGACTCACTTCAAAAACCAGATCAGGCATTATCTTGCTTCTGCTGGCATAGCTGATTTAAGAAAGAGAAAAATAATGAGATTGAGATTGATAGGAAGGGAAAGAGAAATTACTAAGTGGTTTAGAAGTTACACATTCAAAGTTGGCAACTCTGTAATGATTCCAAGTCACTGTTTTGTTTTCCCTCCTGTTTCTGTACTTTAAGATTGCACTCATGTCCTACATATTTTTTTTTTTAGTTTACACTCAATCATTTTAGGAAAAGTCAATGCATTAGGCCAGTGATGCTCAACCTTATTCGACCTGCGGGCCATTTTATTGTCGACACTCGTATCGCGGGCCACATTGACGAGAAGATTAAACAAAAAAATTGATTTAAAACTAATTTTATGAGAAACCCGTGTATCTAGTACTTTTATT